>OX457045.1:47394237-47471737 GCA_949752735.1 Lumbricus terrestris
TACTTGAATTGTTCCATAATTGCAGGACATGGTCACTTTTATAAATATTGCGTTAAAATCATAGGCGTAGGAGTCGAGGGTCCAGAGGGGCAAATGCCCCCAAAATTTCGGTCAAAAATTTTTCAAAATATATTTTTTCTGCAAAAGTCTAATCTTTGCCACCCCACTGCTGAAATGTCCCCTACGCCTATGGATAAAATGATAATTCGGTGTTGTAGAAATTATTAGAATCTTGTTCTGTTGCATCCAAAAATCAGAAAAAATATAGACTAAACGAAAGGTACAATAGAGAAACAGGTTATGCAAATACCTAAAGAGCGATGATGGCAAAACTGAAATGACAGCAGAAAATGCGTCAGTAGCTAGACCTTCCTCACCCTGATATCAAAACAAATATCTCTGACAACGAAACACCTACGAATATTGAAGTTGCTGACGAAATGGTAATTTACTCTGTATACCCTCAATCCACCAGATGAAACAGAATCCCTCCCCTGTACAGAAGCGTTGAAAATTGCCAGCATTTGCAAGAGCTTATGACAGATAGGCCTATGCAATTTCGGATCGATCTGCGGCATCGCTGGCTTCAGCTGTTTTACGAGACTTTCGACTTATTTGAGAAGCTGATTCTTTCAACATCATCGACGGGAGTAAAGTGAGAAGAGAAAGAGAGAGGAAAAGGCAACAACTCCTATTTAATGCGAAGTACCTAACGTTCTTCAAGGTTTATATTTTGACGGTCGGTAAGACAGGACCCTAACACAATCAAAGAAGGGCAAAAAATGCTACCGAAGGGTAAAACTGGAAGAACATAGGCCTATAGCTTTGGTAGAACAGCCTGAGTTTCTATATATTGGTCACGTAACACCGGAGTCCGGTTCAGCAGTAGGACCTAAGCATCAAGCACAGCATTGTCACCTTTCTCGCAGAAAATCACGAAACAATCGTCGCTGTCGGATGTGATGGCACTAATGTAAATACTGGTAGTGTGGTAGAACAGGCGGCATCATCACATTCATCAGACTCTTGGAGTTGGAATTCGCAAAGCCTTTGCAGTGGTTTGTCTGCCAATTGCATTCGAATGGATCACCATTGCGACATCTGCTTGAACGTCTGGATGGTGTTACTTCAGGTCCACGAGCATTTACTGGGCCAGTCGGCAAGTCCATGGCAAACTGTGAACAACTACCAGTTGCTTTGTTTGCGAAAAAAGAGGTTGATTTTCTGGAAGTTACAGCAAATTATCTTAGCACTGACTCGAAGCATTTGCTTGACATTAGTGAAGAAGTAATAGAGGATAATTGTTCCAATTCTCTGGCCAGACGTAATCCGGGTGCGATGTCGCACTCCAGATGGTTAACCACAGCTATAATCGAATTCTGCGTCTTTATAGGTCTATTGCAAGTGAACTCCCATCAGAAAACATTGGCGACATAATGTCATAAAAGTGCATGCTCTGATGTGGTTTCACATCAAAATGAACCCCTCATGCAAATACGGTTCAATGCACCTTTGGCGCCCGATCTCCAGATCGCGATAACTACCGGATGTTATTGACCCCGCAATACAACGAAATGGATATTTCGGACATCCTGGAGACATTCTTCTGGGGATGATAACTGACACTCGGAAAGATATCCGTGCTCTAGGACTACTCAGAATCCTGCAGTCGAAAATGAATGTCAACCGGGAAAGAGTAGCCCTATACAATAACTTGTTATTCCAAAACTTAACTTTGCTGCAGATGATCACATCGATCTAATTGAATGGCAAACGATAAGAGTAGGCTAACAGAACCACCAGTTACTTCCACGCTTTCCAAAGCGGACCTTGAAAGTTTCATTGCCAGTGAATGTGCGCCTATTCTGGATTTTCAACAATTTTCAGTGGAACGCTTTGTTAAACTTATCACTGAGGCATCTGCTGCTGTTGTATGACACACACGTAGACAAAACTTCATCCACGCAAAGCTGGAATCTCGGGAACTCATGCCATCGTTCAATTCCAAATCAGAATTCCGTTCGGAATATACAGAATAATAGCATCTGTTCAAACACACTTTTCTGTCATAATTGACTGAAACCAACAACTTTTGGGATTGCCTATTATATGCTTAATGGTTTCTTGATTTCACTGACATGCAGTCATCTTATTAATTTTCTTTTGCTTGATCATTAAAAAGGCGAAATTAAATACTTTGACACTAATACAATCAGCGTTTCGCATTTTCAAAATTAATTGAAATATTGATAAATTTTACCATTTTTTCGTGATTTTCATATTTTAAAATCCGTTGGGGGCAAATCTTGCAGAAGGAATTTTTGAAAACTATTTGGCATGATTACTAACTATGCCAAAAGGCAACGAATTACCACTAGGCCTCTGAGTTCCGAGAGTTTTTATTTTTTCACTCCACCCTACTATGTACACTGCATGATTGTACAGCTGCACCATCCTTTTGAAACACCAATCTGTGTCCTGGGCACGACGTTAAACTGCATCCATCCTCCGCCACAAGGAACAAACAACGTCCCTGTGCCGGTCCTGAGCCCGGACAAAGGAGGAAGGTTCGCCAGATGGGTGGCGATACGCTGGCAGTAAAAGACCAAGACGATTTAAATCCACAAAAACCACGACACAAGTGACAGAGCGACCCAGATGCTTCAAGGTGTCATGATGTGGAGCAGTTATGCGCAGGCCGGTCAGGACAGACCAGTGGAGAGAGTCGGGGGGGGGGGAGGGAGAGCGTGGGACACATAGGGCATTGACCCAGGTTGTCCTTCATGCCTCTTTCCCAATATTCTCTTCATTCATACAAGGTGGTCTAGCTGCTCCAAGATGTCAATGGTATGGAGCAGACCTGCTGACCGGACTGGTTGAAGCTGGGTAGCATGACGCGAGACAGACTCGGACAGAGAGTGGCGTCGGACTCTTACAGGCACTGAGCCCAATGATGATGATGATGATGATGATGATTGATGATGATGATGATGATGATGATGATGATGATGATGATGATGATGATGATGATGATGATGATGATGATGATGATGATGATGATGATGATGATGATGATGATGATGATGATGATGATGATGATGATGATGATGATGATGATGATGATGATGATGATGATGATGATGATGATGATGATGATGATGATGATGATGATGATGATGATGATGATGATGATGATGATGATGATGATGATGATGATGATGATGATGATGATGATGATGATGATGATGATGATGATGATGATGATGATGATGATGATGATGATGATGATGATGATGATGATGATGATGATGATGATGATGATGATGATGATGATGATGATGATGATGATGATGATGATGATGATGATGATGATGATGATGATGATGATGATGATGATGATGATGATGATGATGATGATGATGATGATGATGATGATGATGATGATGATGATGATGATGATGATTGATGATGATGATGATGATGATGATGATGATGATGATGATGATGATGATGATGATGATGATGATGATGATGATGATGATGATGATGATGATGATGATGATGATGATGATGATGATGATGATGATGATGATGATGATGATGATGATGATGATGATGATGATGATGATGATGATGATGATGATCTGATGGACACAAAATGTTTTCGTCGACGCTAGTTTTTTCAAAAATTCCGTTTTCTCGCCTCGTTTTCGTTTATTTTTAATTTTTTGTAACCTTATATGGTTCCCGGACAATTCGGACCGAACAATTCGGAGAGAACAATTCGGAACCGGACAATTGGGAGCGGACAGTGCTTAAAGTTTAGAAACATAAGTGCCTGTACGCCTTTCCGTTTCCAGGCTGTGGCCTTATAAGTCGCAGGACAGAGTGGAGATTTGAAAATAATTGCATGGACGCCGTCCATGACCGTCCAGCCACACTTCAAGATCTGGTCTGTGTGTACTGGATACATTAGAATATAGATTTTGAAAATGCTTCGTGCCTGTGTGGGAAGAAAGTGCATTCTAAATTTTTTCCAGTAACACTTTCTAATAATTATATAGGGTGTCCATTGTACTGTCCAATAAGTTCGTGAACGATTTTGCTTGCAGAAAGCAGAAAATTTTTGCAACAAACATTAATAATGCTTATGTCATTTGAAAGAGCTTTATGTCCCGAAACCAAAAAGTGTAAAAAGTGTTAATTTTTTGCAACGAGGAAATGACGTCATCAATTTATGCTGAAAGGCTATTTTTAGCGAATTTTATGCAGTTCGCGATCGTTTTTCGTAAAAAAACTCGGAAATGGGGAAATAGCAGCATAGACATTGGAAATTCGAAGACTGGTCTAATGTTCTGTTTAGTGACGAATCGCCGTATCAAGTGTTCTACATGTATGTTCCAAACTCACGCAATGAGTTGGGGGTTCGCAAGAAGAAAATGTTCCTGTCGCCTCGCAGGTCAAGTTTAGTCCGATTGTTCTAGTGTGGGGAGGTATGACAGCCTCACTGCCTCAGGATTAACGCAACTACATTTTGTACCTCAGCACACATCAATTAACTGGGAGTATTATAATATCAATAACATTTTATAGAAGGAATTAAAACCAGTTTACGACAGACTGGACACTTCTGGAACCAGGGGCGGATCCAGGGGGGGCCAATCCGGCCATGCCCCCCCATTTAAAAATTGCATGGGACGTGGCCCCCCCCATTTGGTTTGAAGAAATGTAGGGGAGAGAGAAAAAGAGGACATCAGGCCCCCCCCCCTATTAAAAAATCGTACGGGACGTGGCCCCCCTCGTCGATTTAGCGGCGGACGAAATGGTACCTTTTCCCGAAAATAGCTTGATGACTAAAAAAAAAAGGTCATCAGCTTTTTTGGCGGATCAAACGGTATCTTTTTCCCGGAAAATTGGTCGATAACTAAAAAAAAAAAAAAAAAAAAAAAAAGGTCATCAGTTTTTTCGGCGACACAACGAAATTTTTTCTCGCCCTCACCAACAAGACCCAAAATTTTGGCCCCCCCCTTCGAAAATTCGTGTATCCGCCCTTGTCTGGAACGATCTCGAAACGACGACTATTCACTGACAATGCCGTTAGCGTTTTTTTAGCAGGATGGTGCGCGAGCACATACATTTGCTGTTTCGCGAGCATGGCTGAACGAAAATATTCCTAACTGCATTGAAAACTGGCCTCCAAACTCTCCTGATCTCTCACCAATTGAAAATCTCTGGAGTATTATACTCTCAAGCAGTGTCTATAAGGATCCTGAACCACTGAACCAAAAACTCCTGCTCAGCTAAAACGTCGTTTGCGAAAAGCATGGAATTCGATATCGCTTGAAACTTTGTACAACCTCATCGAATCTTTGCCCAGACGAATGAAAGCTGTTATAGCCAGCAAAGGCAGCACTATTGCCTATTAAATGGTACAATAACTATTGATTTTTGTTGTGTACTTTTTTTATAACAAACTAGCAAAATCGTTCACGAACTTATTGGACACCCTGTATAATTATATGGATCTTCGACCTCCATAGAATATCATGGAATCGTTCCTAACCTTTTACAGGTCATCCAGGAGTCGAAGAACTGCCGGTAGAGTCGAGTTCTGAACATGGCGTGCCACGGAAAGGCGTGCAAGGTCTTCTGTAGGGCCTCGAAAGCCTTGTCCACAGATCGCATGACTTCATATGCGTCGGAGTCGGGAGCTATCGTCGGTTCAAGGCAACCGATTCGAACGTTGAAACAAACCGCTCCAAACGCTACACACATAATTATCCACACCAAAAAATTAATGGAAGTGACTTCTCAACCGAATGGAAATTTTATATTTAATTAATCATTAGAAAAACTAAAAGAATTTTCCGCAAGTCATAGGGCAAATCAAGAGCAAAATAGGCAGCATGTCAAGTCGCGGCCTATGGTAGCACCGCTGCCACTGTTTGCAAGGTACCAAGGTACAGACACTGTAGCCTAAATCGTCAGACTCTCCTGCAGCCATGGCACTGCACACTGATGATTTTCCATCTACATTTCCCAATGTGCCCATTGCTCTCCGTATGTTGACCAACATGATTGTGCTTTACAGTAGACCTATCCAACTGCGCTGGTGAAAGATACCAGTAGCGGCGCTAGGGGTTTAGGGGGGGGTAAGCCTCCCCTGAAAAAGGCCATCCATTCTTTTTCCCATGTAAAAATAAAATATTTGCTTTGCATGATTAATCCCCTCTAGCCCCCCCCCCCCCCGCCCAATAACCGTAAAGGAAGTTACGTACCAGGCTTGACAGACAGTTTGGCGGATTATGAAAAGGACCATTTTCGAAGATTTCGATCAAATGACTAAAAAAGGTCGTCAGAAAAAAGGTCGTCAGAAATTTTGACGGCGGAAATGGAACATCTTCTTCAAATTTTGGTCGATGACTAAAAAAAGGGTCAAAAATTTTGGCGACTGAAAACGGAAAATTTTCCCGAAAATCCAGCCCTCCCAAAACAAAAATCCTGACGCTGCCACTGAAAGATCCTTTGGCAAAATGACATTGGGGAAGAAGAAGCTGTGGCGAACAATGACGGATGAGGATGCCAAACTGCAATGCACTGGAACTTCTCAGCGTTGAGAGTGAATGCTGAGGGATCTGTTAGACACTGTTTCCTTCAATGACATTCAAACCTAATATAATCATTTTTAGACTTGACTCTTGCTTCCTCCTTCTAGAACTGCTATCCATGTCTCAGCATCAATTGATCCTTCTCTTCGAAATGAGCTTTCTTCTTGCGTTTGCTCTACATTTTCTCTGGTAGTCTCTATTCTTCCTTCTCTCCTCTTAAAGCCTGTCTTTTCTCGCGTGGTCTTGCGCACTGGGAGCACCTCTGAACGGTTCACCCTACTAGAGGCGCTTTGTGATTAAAATACGATACAATACAAAATAATATACAATTATGAATTTAATCAGTTGGTCGTGTGAAGTTTGAATTGGTTGTAGTAAAATGTCAGGAATATTATATATAGGCTACATCGTAAATTTGCATGTTGGTCTAAAATTACCCAGCGTGGTGCTTATAATAAGGCCGGGCACAGGGTATTTGCCCCTCAGCCCCTTGTCCCCGGGTTCGGGTGCAAGAACAGAGATGGATTTTTTTACAGAGGTACATGTATATACCTATGTGTGCACGACGTCAATTATTATTCCGGGCTTATTTTTCGGGGTAAAATTTTGCCCCCCCCCCACTGCAGAAACGTCCCCTGCGCCTATGTATGGGAGTGATAATGATGACGATGCCTGGGCGCTCTATTTACATCTCTGGCTATTCAGTTGTATCAAATTGTGAGGATTCAAATCAAGTAACCAGAAGGACTTAGACACTGGTCAAAAGCAGGGCTTTTTTTAACGTGCAGTTGTACACGAAATGTGCAGTTCGAAATGGATTTATGCAGCTGTAGAAGCACTTCTGCCACAAGTTCCTTGCAGTTAAAACTAGCAAAAAACGTCATTGTCCTCTGATTGGAAATAATTTACCATGGAGGATGGGAAGGGAAAGAAGGGGTTGTGCCGTTCTAAAAATTCCTTTAAAACAGCCCTGGGTCAAAGTGGTCATGTCAAGTCACGAACAATTGTATATTCTATAACAATTTTTAGGCGACAAATAATAGCTCTAGAAGCAAGGTGTCTCTGCCTCGTTCGCCTTGCCCTAATCGGGTTCTGGGAGGTCAGAATAGAGAACGAAGAAGAGCAGGCGTGAAGTGGTTTTCGGGAAAAAAACAGTCTTACAGCCTGCTGCGCATGTACATTCGGAGATACAAAAGCACAGATCAGAGTCCTAGCGGTACAGCCAAGGTCGTCAAAACAACGTCACGTTATGTGCATAATGTTATGTGTTTTCAGCTACATGTATATATTTTGAATTATGAATTTATGATACATACGAAATTCTTATTAAAATATTTGGATGGGAAGGGGGAATCGACGCACAACAAAACTACATTTTTAGACAACACAATCCTCACGCAGTTCAGTTGCAGCCTATAAGCATAACCAATGCATTATAAAATGAACCTCGATAGGTCTGAGCAAGTAGGATATACGCGTGCGATGGCCTTGCTCAATACTCAAGCTTTCTTCTGTGTGTAGGCTACCAGAGCCCGCTTTTGTACTATTATTCTCTTGCGAATAGGTCTGCATACAGGCCACGCGATACATGACGGACGGCGGTGAGTGTTGACTTGGAATTTTTCATATTGGTCTGAGAGATTTACGACTCTGGTCCAATACAAGGTAGTAAACACACTGACGGAGCTTTAAAAAACATAAACTGTAGCTGAGGCTTTAAATCAAAACTGAAGTCTCGACACTTTCAATAGGCCTAGAGCAACTATTTCTCTTTTCAGTTCATACAAAGCCAAAGAAATATTACATGCGCCGTATATTTTTTGTTATTTGCAACGTTAAAAAGCAGTGAACCATGCACTCGATGTTCGTATACCTTCCATGGTGTACTTCGGTAGGATTCTCGTGATGTCCTCATCCAGTTTTCCAGATCCTTCGTCCAGTTTTCGGCTGAGCAGCTTTACGAAGTCGTCTGCCACTTGGTTCTGGGCTGGAAGGTAGACATTGACCGCTGCAGTGGTCATCATCGATTGCTGTACGACGCTACGCTGCCTCCACCACGGTTCACCGTTCCTTACAAGCACGAATGGACATGAAAACTATGCAGCCATGCTGATAGACAGACATATAGCCTACAGACAGACAGACAGACAGACAGACAGACAGACATACAGACAGCCAGACAGGCAGGCAGACAGAGTAACATGCACTATCAGACACACACTCGGATATAGGTTATTATTTAGCGTTTGCAGTTAGCGATAAGCCATCGCACAGCATCCTCATAAGCAATGTCATGCAGAGCCGACAGTCCGCCATTCTCTTCTCTTTATGTCTGCTGCCTCCCGGCAGGTCCAGATGCCCAACGACGCCACTCTTCACGGTGTTATGCTTTTTCTTTGAGTTTTCCATATCCATCCTCCATCATCCAGTCCAAGAACTTTTCCCTCGGTCTTCCTCTTCCCCTCTTCCCCTCCATTTTGCCATCCACTATGTCCCTTTACAAGGAGTTGCCTCTCAGTACATGTCCTATCAAGTTCTTCTGCCTTGTTCTAATTGTATTCATCAAGGATCTTTCCTCTTCCACCTTCTTCAGGACTTCTTCGTTTGATTTATAAAGCTCTGTCCAGCTGACCCGTTCCATCCTTCTCCATGTCCACATCTCGAACGCTTCTATTCGTTTGACATCCTCCTTTCTCATCGTCCAGGTCTCTGCTCCGTACACTGTGACGCTCCAAATCAGTTCCTTCACCATTCTTTTCTTGATGTCTCGACTCATTCCTCCTTTCAGTAGTTCTTTCCTTTTCGTGACTGCTTCTTTTCCCATCGCTATCCTCTTCCTGATTTCTTTGTGGCACTTCCCATCTTCCGATATCAGGCTTCCTAGATAGCAAAATTCAGTGACTTGCTCCACTTCTTCTTCATTGGTTGTTATTTCCGCCATTAAAACCAGTTATTCTGCCGTCTTTAACGATGTGAGACATTGTCTATGCATCGACACACTCAATCAATCAATCAATCAATCAATCAATCAATCAATCAATCAATCAATCAATATATTTATTGATCAGCAAGACCATGATGCATGCAATCAATGCAATCAACAGATTAGACATTCATGTGCAATTGGCGTCAATGGGTAAACCCAAAGGAACATAAGGTTCCGCTAGGCAGGGTCACCCTAGACTCACGCTTACTGAAACACACGAACACAAACACAAACACAAGTGGAACTTATTTTTCCCCGCTCGCAGAACTGCAACGAGGCAGCGACGTTCCTTCTCCATGGCTGACCTGTATGACACCTGGGAAGGCTCCCTACTATACTCTTCGTGAAATTATTTCTATTGGTATCGCTATCTCATTTCCCCCTGTTCTTTCTCACAGCGGCGGCGTTGATGACAACAGACCCACCTAGTTTTACATGTTTAGTGCTGCATTTACATGTACATGTATGTTGCAGTGGTTCTTACAGAATACTAAATCCGAGCGATTCCTTTTCCCTCCTTGCGGCAGTGACCATAAGAGGGATTGAAGGTCGCAAGGGGTATTTGCCCTCTTCTCTGAAGACGGTCTCGACGTCCGCTGGGTCGAAGAGTTGGACCAACTGTCTACCCAATCGCTCCTTGTAGATCTTTCCATACGCCGCCATATTCGCTCGTCTGGCGGCGTGTATCCGCTCGAAACTGAACCGACCTTCAACGATCAAAAAGTCAACGACGATTAAAGCGCTATATAAACTGTGTCAGATGCAAGTAAAGGCGTTATATGAATTGGCTGGTGCGCGTGGGTGCCTCCGCTTGGGTTTGGAGTGGTGATTCAGAAATTTAGAGCTGCTTAATTCGTTTTAGATAAGAACTTAAGAAGTAATCGAAAAAAATTATGGCAGGTGAAAAAATTGAGAGAATTCTTTCAACAGGTGACCTATACTTGACAGCTGTAAGTAACATTTAGGCGCAAGGGCACGGGGTAGCTTACTTAAAAATACCGGTTTCCTTGCGAGCGCCTCAGACAAGTCAGAAAGGTTGTCAACTGAGCAAGTATGGATCCATCAGACCAGAGAGAGAGAGAGAGAGAAGAGGAGGAAGAGGAGGATCCAAGTGGCTGACCCCTCCCCAGAGAGGGATTAATCCGAGCCTGAAGGAGAGAGATAGAGAGAGAGAGAGTGAGAGAGAGAGAGAGAGAGAGAGAGAGAGAGAGAGAGAGAGAGAGAGAGAGAGAAAGAGAGAGAGAGAGAGAGTGAGTGAGAGAGAGAGACACACAGAGAGAGAGAGTGAGAGAGAGAGAGAGAGAGAGAGAGAGACAGAGACAGAGACAGAGACAGAGACAGAGAGAGGAGAGAGAGAGAGAGAGAGAGAGAGAGAGAGAGAGAGAGAGAGAGAGAGAGAGAGAGAGAGAGAGAGGAGAGAGAGACAGAGAGAGGAGAGAGAGAGAGAGAGAGAGAGACAGAGAGAGACAGAGACAGAGAGAGACAGAGACAGAGACAGAGAGAGAGAGAGAGAGAGAGAGGAGACCAGAGAGACCGGGAGACATCGCTCTCTGTCTGTCGGTGTTATTCTACCAATGTTAGTTTTTGTCTTTCTGTTTGTCTGTCTATTTGTCTGTCTATTTGTCTGTCTATTTGCCTGTCTGTCGTGTCAATTCTATTTGTGTATCTCTGTGCTTTTCTGTCTTCCTGTGTCTCTAAACTATCCATAACCATGCCTCTGCATGTCTTTCAATCATACTCTGCCCGCCTATACGCCTCTCAGTTTGCCTGATCTGTCTGTATGTCTGACTGTATGTCTGTTTGTCCCTCTCTATCTCTCTCTCTCCGTGTGTGATTTACTCCCTCCTCTTTCCGCTCAACAAAGTGATTTGGATGATCTGTGATTGTCTTACCGAATCTGGAGTAGTCTAGCAACGATCCGATCAAAGGAAATCCCTTCGGACCTGGAATAGCACTGAATGGTTTCGGCATCTCGTTACCAGCTGACAAGGACAAACGCCAAGGTCAAACGATCTCGTCAAGGCCACAAAGTATCCACTGTCCTCAATCGCCCACAGATGGCAAGAGTTACTCGACCTACAAAACAGTCAAGACAGATAAAGGACATCGCGCAATCCCAAATGAAGTTCGGAGTGCGAAGGAAACATATAATGATTGTGAGGGATCTGACGAGATGGGGTTACAGAGCTAAGAAGAAAGTCGAATATAATTATATAGGGTAGAATAGAGCAGGAAATTGTACGATATAGTTTGAATAGGACGGGATTGAATAATGGAATAGGTCGATATGATATCATTTTTCCTTTCTATTCCACGCCGTCGTATAATCCATATGAAAATAGGAAAATGGGAGTCAAAAATAGGGAAATTTAAGATCGGAAATGGTGTCGATTATTAGTTAGGCTAAGTTGCTAATGGATTAGAATTACACGTAGCTGACAAATCGGGCCACTAATCGATGGGAATGCTGCTCAATATTCTTGTTGACTGCCATACTAATTATTGTTTATGTGGTCAATTCAGGAAATAAATTGAATTGATATAATTATATATTCCGTATTATATATCCACATGTACAATTGTACACGCATACGCATATAAATAGACAGAATAATATATATCAATATATTTCTAACTGTAGGGCATATATAAATTTACACGCAGAAAGGTATACATGTTCAAGTCCTGAGCTAGTGTCGTCACAGATGAACAAAGACCAGTTTAATTTTCATCGTGCAGAGTGAAGGTGCTACATGTCAGGGCTGTTTTTAAGGAATTTTTAGAACTGCACATCCTCTTCTCTCTTTTTTCAACCTCGATCCATGGTAAATTTCTCCCAATCTGAGGAAAATGACCTATTTTTACTAGTTTTAACTGCACGAAACGTGACGGAATTGCTTCTACAACTGCACGAATCCATTTGGAACTGCACATTTTGTGTAGAACTGCACGTTAAAAAAGCCCTGCTACATGTACTTTAGTGGACTGTGTGATACGTACGTGATAACCTCACACAGAATAGGCTAGGCTACGTGTACATGTAGGCTATAATTATATAGCCCAATATCTGCAATCGACTGTCGTTATTGATGACTAATCTTATATTGATTTTTATACTCCTTAGCATGCGTCACAATCATCAATGACCGATCGTGGAAACTAGACAGTCTTTTAAAACGAAACCTGCACCAGCGAGAAAAATTCAAACACTGGCTCTGCGTCAAATCCCTTTTGTTTGTACGTGCACTTCAAGCTCGCTACTCAGAGGCGCTCCCGACTACAGCGCGGACGCTGAATTGGAGCTTCATGCCAAAGCGCTGAGCAATTGCGAGTGAAGGACTTGCCCATGTTCCCTACGCGGCGACTTGAGGTGGATTCGAACTTGCAACCTTCCGGCTGCAAGGCAACGAGTATACCCACTGCACCACAGCGCCCAACACGTGCTAGCAAAACGGTTTTTGGTCGATTCTAATTCATATAAAGTGTAGTTCATGGGCGCCGACAGATTTTCAGGAGTGGCAAAGCAAAGCATGGTTAAGGTAAAGTTTTTTTAACAAGAACTTGAAAGTTGCAAAGCAGGAAATAAAGAACATTAGTCTTGCCATAAAAGTTTCTAATTGTAACTTACACTTCTCAGTTTCGTTTTGTGCGTCGCTAGTCCCTTAATGCGAATAGATCTGTTAAAAACCAAGTTGTATCGATTAGTTTAAGAAATAGGAGCCAATATTCCAGAGGAGGGAGAAATGCCCCTTCTTGCCCCTATAGGCTATGTAGCCTACGGCCGTCTAGTTTTTAAAATTTAAATCCCCGAGATGTTACAGTGCTTTAACAAAACCTACCTTTGTAATTAACTTTCTGTAGCCTTTTGCCTATAGTCTATCTCTAGTTGCATTCATATGCCACCTTTAAGTCAGTTACGCAGAGTCGTTGCATTCACCTCACACAACCGCAGTGGGTTTAGTCGCCCTTAATAGACTGATGGTGTTCCTTCCCCTCCACCTCTGACCAACTTAAATTTATGCAGCCGAATACAGGTTACATTGAAGGCCTACACAGCTTTAAAGTGCGACTTAGATGCGCTACAATAGCCACACGGGACAGCCCACTGGCGTTGGAGGCGGGGTCCAAGCGGCAAATTCCCCCCCCCAATTTCTGTTTTTCGAGCAAGGACTTCAAAAAAGCATAAATAAAAAACTTTTATATAGGCCTATGACTACCGGCCTGTGCCTCTAAAAGTAGCCGGACCCCAGGGTATTTGCCCCTCTGCCCCTTCTCCCCGGGTGTGGGCGCAATAACAGAAATTGCTTTTGTGGAGAGACATAGGCCTATAAACGCACGACGTCAATTATTCCGGATTTAGTTTTTTCGGGCAGAAACAACATTTTGCCCCTTGCAGAAATGCCCCCCTATACGCCTATTATTATACTCATTGTAACTTGTGAGCCGTTACAGCACTGTGCGAGCGAAGAATTCGGTGTACGCCCTGGTATGTGACACGATAAAATTTAAGGTGCAGTGGAGAAGGATTGCTAGCACGAGCTCGAAAGAGAAAGTGAACAACAATGTTGTTTACTAGCTGGGGTACCCGGCGTTGCCCGGGAAATTTAGGATCCGACCCGCTCCGGCCACAACCCCACCACACCCACCACACCCCCACCACACTCCGACCTCCACCGGTACGCCACCCGAGAAATGTGGGTTTTCGGGAAAATTTTCTCGTTCCCCACCCTGGTCCCCATGGTGGCAGAGATTCGCGAACCCCTCCACTGCGTGTTCTATGCCGAGACGGACACAGTAGTGAAGGTGTGGAGTGAAAAGCTAAAAAAAACTATGGAAATGCATTCCGAAAAAACAGACACACAGAATGCTTCTCTTTATTTTTTATGGATGTCACAACATGTTATTGCCTAAGCAGAGAAAGTGAGTCATAGATGAGAGGCGTCTACTCGTCAACATATTTATACCATAGGCTTGGTTGACAGTCAACGATATGCACCGTGTCATAGCAAGGATGATTTGTGTCGTCAGTTTTGTCCAGGCTTGGGACAGACTCAGACTACTACAAACACTGCTTGTTATTGAGGTTTTTCTGAGAGTTTTGAACGAGAAAATTTTCAGTAAATTGCAACAAAAAGATGCATAATTAGCAAAATCATTTAAACACATATCAGTTTTGAACTTTCTGGTTTTTGATACTCTTATACCATATCTCACGAAAACTTTAATCGGTCTGTCGTGAACTTTGGTCTGGACTTTTGGCAAATATATATCACTAGCTGGAGTACCCGGCGATGCCCGGGGAAATTTAGGATTCCACCCGCCCCGGCCACAACCCCACCACACGACCCCCCACACTCCGACATCCACCGGTACGCCACCCGAGAAATTTTTTTGTTTTAGGGAAAAAGTCCCCACCCCAAATTTCCCCTCACCTCCCTCTCCACCTCCCCCCACAACACGCCACCACTAACTCCGAACTCCACAGACTCGCAGCCGTGAAATTTTGGTTTTCTGTGAAAAAATTTGCTCCCCCCCAAATTTTCCCCTCCCCACCCCCCTCCGCATCACCCCACCACTAACTGCATTGGCTCCCAGTCAGTCAGCGCATCGAATACAGAATCTCGTCCTTAATATGGCGCTGCCAGCTAGGTCTTGCTCCATCTTACCTACTCGATCTTTGTCGGCCTGTGTTAAGTGCTCGGACTGGTCGGTCCCTACGCTCGGCTGTTAGGGAAGTACTCTTTGTCCCATTTGCTCGTACCTCCATCATGCAGAGTCGTGCTTTTTCTGTGGTTGGCCCAGTGGTATTGAATGCCCTCCCACTTGAGCTGCGCCTGTTCCCTAGATCACTCTCTGACACATTCTATAAGCACTTAAAAACTGTTCTGTTTGTCCGTACTGGAGTCGGGAGCGCCTCTGAGTAGTTTCCTTGAAGAGGCGCTATATAAATACTTGAATGAATGAATGAATGAACTCCGACCTTCACCGGTACGCCACCCGTGAAATTTTCGAATTGTCTTGATATGAACTGGTAGGTAGCCTATAGCTGTTAGTTTTCAGTTAGCGACTCTGTGCTATTGCTAGAGAGATATGTTTCAGCCTCCTCCTCCTCCTCTACTTAGAATACAGACTGGCACCTCCTGAAAACCGACGTGCATGGAGGCGATCCAGGTCCAGTGATTTCCCCCGCTCTTCCATCGGTTTCCCGATTGGAGAGTCAGGTGGTAATCTATCTGGGAATGAACTGGAGTGGAATTCTGACGTCCGGCATCGTAACGATGCGGTTGATCATTCCAATCGGTCGGTGTTCACTCGCATCCACAATTCCACATCCAACTGGAGACGGAAGCGTTGGATTATCTGGAAAACACGAAGCAAAAGTGGAAGCAAACATTCAGATGCATGGTAGAACAGAATAGTATCGCTCAGTTCCATTTCTTCCGCCAATCATCGGGTAAGAGTTAGTCAGCCAACAAAGCACATGGCGGTTATTCAGTGTTAATCCCTCCGCGTAGGCTACTGGTACGATTTATCGCAAGATGGATGCCCGGCGGTGCAGTGATTGGTGTACTCCATGTTGCATGCAGATAGCAGCAGCATTGTGTGCGATTTCTGTCGTATGGCAATGATCACATAAGTTACAAGGTGCACCTCGCTTTGTGCAGCAAACATGAACGGAGGGCAGGTCTGCATGTTTTCAAGGAATTTTTAGAACTGCACAACTCCTTCTTTCCTTCCCCATCATCCATGGTAAATTACTTACAATCGGAGGACAATGGCCCTTTTTGCTAGTTTTAACTGTACAGAAGTGCTTCTACATCGCAACTGCACATTTTGTGTACAACTGCACGTTAAAAAAGCCCTGACGGAGGGTGCTTGAAAACGAGCGTTAATAATCAGTCAGCCCGATTACTCAGGCAAGAATGGTCGAGAAATTGAGCTACATAAAGCTCATATATAAACAGATACGCAGAAAAAATGCGAAGACAGCATCGCTAGAGACATGTTGACACGAGCGGCGGTTGGTTCTCTGTCTCCAAGGTCATTCTCTCCCTTTTCACTTCATCCGAGTTCGGTTGATGACGATGTGGTAGTCTATCTGGGAATGAACTGGAGCGGAATTCTGGCGTCTGGCATCGTGAAGACGCGGTTTATCATTCCAATGGGTCGATGATCACTTGCATCCACATCCAACTGGAGACGGAAGCGTTGGAGTATCTGGAAAAACACGAAGCCAGTATGGAACAGTTCAGACCAGTGGCGTAGTCAGGAATTTATGATTGGCGGGGGTTATGGCCTGGCCGGATGCCCTTCCTTACACCAACCCAACAGTATTACAATAAATGAAAATGGTATAAAGTAACAAAGCAAATAAAGTAACGAAAACAATTGTTACCACAAACAATTGTTTCTTTTTTTATTTAAGTGGATAAATAACCTTTTTTACAACTTATTCCTCAGCCAATGGAGGGTTTTTAGCCCCTAAACCCCCTTGTCTACGCCACTGGTTCAGAGACACTAAGCCTTCTCGATTTCGTCCGTCAGTCAGTGACTAAAAACCAGACAGCCAGCCAGCCATTGGCAGCCAGTCAGTGAGTGCATGGCCATTGAGGCCATTCAGCTGCCCGCGGTGACTACATGTTCTTGTCCTTTCTTGTCGTACCGCTACTATGCAGCGAAGAGCATTTCCGTGGTGGGTCCAGCTATCTGGAATAGCCTCCCTGCGGCTCTCCGTTCGCTTTCACGTGACTCTGCTGGTTCTTTCTACCGTCTTCTCAAGACCTTTCTCTTTGACCAGGCCTGGGTTGGGAGCGCCTCTGAGTAGGGATCTTGAAGGGGCGCTATATAAATTTTTTTGATTGATTGATTGATTGATTGATTGATTGA
Source organism: Lumbricus terrestris (assembly GCA_949752735.1). Classification (NCBI taxonomy): domain Eukaryota; kingdom Metazoa; phylum Annelida; class Clitellata; order Crassiclitellata; family Lumbricidae; genus Lumbricus; species Lumbricus terrestris. Next base: position 47,411,719 of record OX457045.1, read on the forward strand.
TTGATTGATTGATTGATTGATTGAGTAATTCTGGGATCGGGCACTGTGAAGAGCCCAATTTCAGTTAACCAAACTGAAGGCCGCAAATAATTAATAACTCTACTAAAACTATCGTGCGATCATTTCCTTTGCTGTTATGTATATTACCCTCGCACACTAAGAGCAGTCTTACATTGATGAAAGCCATGGCAGTTATAGGTTATACCTCTAACACCGATTACTCTCATACCTTCATTGATTTACTCTCATACCTTCATTGATTTACTCTCATACCTTCATTGATTTACTCTCATACCTTCATTGATTTACTCTCATACCTTCGTTCATTTACCGTCTTACCTTGATAAGAACCAGCCAGATTTCCTGTTCTGCAAATCTTCGTCCAATACACATTCGTGGTCCGTGACCGAAGGGTACCAATAAGAAGCTACTGGCTGGTCGCAAGTTGTCACCTTCACCTTTCAACCATCGCTCGGGTAAGTAGCGGTCTGGATGAGGAAAGTATTCTTCCATCAGACACATCGTTTGGAAGTTCAACCACACAGTTGTCTGATTTGTTGAGACATAATAAACAAAACGTTTCTATGGAATCTCAAGTTTGAAGCACTTATCCGCCTCAATCCTCTCCTAATCTTATCAAATCAAATCTAATCAAATCTAATCTCTTCCAGGGTCGCTGTTAAGCAGATTCGATGTACACGTATAGTTATCCGTCTTGAGTTTGGTCGAAAGCGAAGAAGACACAAACAGAAGGGAATTGGAAGAACCAAATCCGGTGGCTGGAAATCAGGGAGAGGACAAAGCGAAGGTCGTGCTAAGGCGGACGTTGCAAATTGGATAATTGCTTGGACGCGGAGTGTATTGCCATCTTTGATCGTTTGGATCATAGCGGACTTCGGTCTCCTCTCTTGAACAACCCTTCTGACTAAACACAAACGCTCGTAAATAAACAAACCTTGATATTACGATTACATTAATTTTACATGGTTCACTTCTATATTATAGGCCTAGAAGCGGAACTCAAAAGATAAGAGCAATACGACAGATTCCAAGCTAGTGTTTGGATTGATTGAGCGGCTTTGGCAGAATGATCATGCATGTTTAGCGGCGATAGTATCATGGTTGAGCGGCGATAGTATCATGGTTGAGCGGAATAGCCTATTGGAGGAACCGAAACTTTTACGGAGCACCATGACGAAAGCTTTTAATCAACAGTTATTCGCGAATGCATCAGTGTATAAATTATAAAAGAAGGCAGGGCTGTTTTTAAGGAATTTTTTGAACTGCACAACTACTTCTTTCCTTTCCCATCCTCCATGGTAAATTACTTCCAATCGGATGACAATGACCTTTTTGCTAGTTTTAACTGTACAGAAGTGCTTCTACAACTGCACAAACCCATTTAGAACTGCACATTTTGTGTACAACTGCTCGTTAAAAAAAGCCCTGAAAGAAAGCTCGACCGCTTGGAACGATATAAATAGAAATTTAGTTGCTCATTGCTCACCCCTTCGGAACCAGATAGTCGCTGAGCACCACGTCCGAACTGAGTTCCCGCATTGGTCCGGCGACAACTGGAAAGTTCAATCTCACAGAAAAATGACAAGAAAAACATCATAAGCTATGCAATGCAATATGTGGTATAAGTTGATATAATTTATCTGTGACAGAGAATATCACATCCGTCATGCCAACGAGCTTTGTATAACGATATCAATGAATTACTTCATGAACAACTGATGTAGACAAAAGCTTATTCAACGTGAACCAAAATATACAGGAGACGATGTCAAGAATAAATGGATTAGGAATGCCTTCGAGAGTTTACAAATAGAGGCGATCTATAATAAGTACCCGGATGTTTACCTGAATGACTCTTTGATGCACGCCTTCAGGTACTGCATCCGGTTGAGTACTTCTGGCGTCACCGGTTCACAGGAAGTACGGTCAAGTATGGAATCGATTTCCGACAAAAGGCGATTCTGTTTGTCGACGTTTTTGGCCAAATTGTAGAGACAGAAGCTGAGAGCAAATGCTGTCTACAAGAACCAAAACTATTGAGATAACCACGTTTCTGGAAAGCACTTCTGTAGCGTCATCGTTTTCATCATCGTCATCTTTCCATCCACAATTAGTTTTATTGTCATCGATTCTAGGACTATAGAATAATCGTCGTAAACTCGTAATCACTATGAGCCACACAGATGTATCACAATTGACATCACCATTCATGACTCTAATGATTGTGTTCGTCATCACCATCATTATATAGACAAGATAAGAATCTTCTGTAATTGACCACCACCACCACCACCACCACCACCACCACCACCACCACCACCGCCACCACCACCACAACCACCCTCACCACCTTATAGTTAGAACTACGTTCGCCATTCCAGGATGCGGCTAATATGGCAATTATCCCTTTCACCCACGATCACCGATTTGGTGATACATCGCCATTAGCTCAATCTTCGTTTCATTTCAACACAAACATCACTATAGTAAAACCAAAGTCACCATAGCAGCAGAATCCACATTCCACAACCTGAAACTCCGACGCCACCAACCCAACGCTTCAACCACGTACGGAGTCGATGCCACCGGTGAAGAGGTCGATGGCGAGTTGAACAATCTCTTTGTTGGTCAGTCTTTCAGAATTGTTGTCGACCAGGGTTCGAAGGAAACACGTGTCTCCTCCCTTGGCCTTCATTTCATCGACCTCGACCTTGCCAGACTTCAGAGCTTCGTCAAGGTAAGTTTGCGCTATCCTTCGTCAAGGAAACAACAGGCATTGGGCTTCTGCATGCAATTGGATGGTGGGTGGATGGGTTGATGGATGGATAGATGAATGGATGGATGGATGGATGGATGGATGGATGGATGGGTGGGTTGGTGGGTGGATGGATGGATGGATGGATGGATGGATGGATGGATGGATGGGTGGGTGGGTGGATGGATGGGTGGATGGATGGATGGATTAAACTATGTTTAGAATACATTAAACGTCAAAATTCAACAAATACGGAAAATTTTATTGAGTATAAAAATAAATCAGTTTGAAGCAGTAAAGATGAAAGGAGAGCTGCTTTGTTACATTACATAGTTTGCCAAATAGAGCAAAGATGTAAAACCAACATAGAATGTCACAAAACCCATGATTAATCAAAAATCGTATGCAACCTTAGTTGTAGGTCTATACGTCAAAATGTTGATGGACAATGATACTCATTTGACTGCAGAACATGTAAATAAGACCTATAGCTGCTTCTCTGGAATTCGATCCACCCATCATCCAATTATATGGCATTCCTCTAAGATCCCGGACTTAAAATGTTCTCCCATCAACTGCTCCAATCTCACACTATCTGTTTTTAAGCTCTGTGCGACCTACCATCGTCGCCAATATCTAAGATGAAATATACATGTACCAGGCCGTAGATGAGAATGAATTCATTGAATTAGCCTATACTCTAGCCTACTCTATATTGGGATATTCCTGGACCTATCAACAGCATTTGACACTGATGATCATTATTCATGTATTGACCAACAGTGTCAAATTCTTTCGAAAGAATTTGACACTGTTGGTCAATACACAAATAATGATCATTAGTGTCAAATACAGGAATATACAAATATATTTAAATACACACATAAAATATATACACAAATATATCTATACTAGCTGTACCCGGCCACGCGTTGCTGTGGCTGAAAAGACCGTCCATCCCTCCCTCCCTACCTCCCTTCCCCTACCTGCCTCCCTCCCTCCCTCCGTCCCTCCCTCCCTCCCTCTCTCCCGCTCCCTCCCTCCCTCCCTCCTTTCCCTCCCTCCCTTCCTACCTCACCCCTCCGTTCCCTACAGCTACATAGATATATGCGCTATATAAGAACACGCGCGGATAAAAAAAAACACACACATACGCATACACGCGTTGTGTTTTTTCCAAAAAAGCATATAGCCTAAAACCCGTCCGTTCGAACGTTGTTTGAAAATTTGAAAACCGACAGTTACATATAAATGCGCTACAGAAACACTTGACGGGAAGTTGACGGTATGCACGGCCTTGGTATGCAAATGGACGGCGCGGCCTCATTGGAATGCAAATGGACGGACGCGTGAAAGTGGAATTAAAAGTTGTGTTTTTTGGTCGAAAAGATTGCGCTTTTCCCCAAAAGGCATAAAAAACCCGGAGGTGTTCGAATGGAACGGTTTCCGAAAATTTTCAAAGCAATCGGTTCAGAACTCTCCGAGAACCGATGTAACAAACGGTAACTTTTTACATTTTTATTTATATAGATATTCCAAAAGTAGTTTTCAACACATATTCGTATTCTTCAATCTCCATAGAATTCCGTGGAGTCGCTCCTAACCTCTGAGACGTCATCCATGCGTCCAAGAACTGTCGGTAGAGTCGAGTTCTGAAGATGGCGAACCACGGAAATGCAAAGAAAGTCTTCTGCACGGTCTCGAATATTTTGTCCACAGATCGAATGACTTCATGTGCGTCGGAGTCGGGAGCTATCGTCGGTTCAAGGCAACCGATACGAACGTTGAAACAAACCGCTCCAAACGCTACACATATCCACAACACAAAATCCGGAAGTATATTAATGAAAAAACTCACCCAAAGGAGAACAGAGTATGCGTTTTTCTCCTCCAAGAAAACTAAACAAGCCATAATATTTGTTGTCTAACCCATGACTACAGATTTTTATAAATATTTATTTCAGAGAATGAAAAGTTCCAGTAGATTTATTAGAATAAGAATGAAAAGCTACGGTAGAATCATTAGAATTAGAACAAAAAGCTACGGTAGAATAATTAGAATTAGAATGAAAAGCTACGGTAGAATTATTCGAATAAAAAATCTCGAGTCCGAGGTCGTACACATAAATTAATTAATTTATGATTATGAAAAAATTTCACGGTGAGCAAATCTACAAATATTCAGATAATTGAAAAGATTATTCGCAATGCTGACTGTATATTATGTGCAATTTAAAGAAATCAAAAGTTAACCATGAATCTTTAATATTCAGCGTAGGTGTTAAAATAAGACTATATGCCTTGCTAACATGCTAAATTTAAATTTGAGAAATATTAATTCACATCAAGTCTATAATTATACATGTCTAATGTTTAACCCGCAGGAGATAGACGTCTTTCATGGACGGTCCATAACAGTTTTTCTATACCTTCCATCGCATACTTCGTCAGCAGTCCTGTGATGTCTTCCTCCAGTTTTCCAGATCCTTCGTCCAGTTTTCGACTGACGAGCCGAACGAAATCGTCTGCCACTTGGTTTTGGACTGTTAGGTAGACATGTGCTGCTCCAGGGGGCATCATAGTCTGGTGAACGGCGCGACGCACCCTCCACCACGGCTCACCGTTCCTTCCAGGCATTGCCAATGGTACAAAGATACGCAGATTTATACAGACAGACACATAGGCCTATAGCACACAAACAGAGACGGTCTATGCGTAGACACACGCATACATTGACACATGCATAGCCTACACGTGTGCAGCCGTGCACGCGTAAAGAAAAGTTTGCGTAGAACTTGAATAATTATAGATTTGCCGCATACCGTATAAGTTAGGCTATTAAATTATTTAATAGTGCGACTGTGCGAGTGAGCAAACATATAATCGAAATGCAATATGACAAATTAAGGCAGAAATTGCAGAAATAACCGAGGGACTAAATACAGTTTCACTTCGATGGTCATTTGCGGTTGAAATGAGGATTGAGGAATCTGAGGATTCACGCTTTTTCATGACAGTTCTGTTTGGTCGCGACGATGGAGAAGAAGACGACGATGACGATGATCTTGATGATGGTGTTGATAACGAAGATGATGAGGATGGTGATGTTGATGATGACGATGATGACGATGCCTATGATGATGATGATGATGACGATGATTATGATTACAACGACGACGATGATGATTATGATTACAACGACGACGATGATGATTATGATTACAACGACGACGATGATGGTGGTGGGTGACAGCGCTGGTGATGGTGATGACAGTAGCAGTCGTTCGTTGGTTCTTACAGCAGAACGAATCCGAACGATTCCTTTTCCCTTTTCGAGGCGACGGTGATCAGAGGAATTTCAGGACGTATGGGATAATTGCCTTCCGTTCTATAGACGACCTCGATGTCCGCTGGGTCGAACACGTTAACAACATACTGACCCAATCTCTCCTTGTAGATCTTTCCATACGTCGCCAGATTCTCTCGCTTGGCCAAATGCATCCGCTCGAAACTGTGGCGACCTTCAGCAATAAAAAAATGTCAACGCAAAGCGCTATGTAAAATAAAAGCAGTTCCAAATTGCCACGTTGACCTATATAGAGTGTAAAACTGGTCCATCATGCAAGTTAAATATTAACTCAATTTTTATTCAATGTTTACACCTTTCGAAGATTGTAGCCTATATTTCCTTCGAAATTGTCCATAATTTGCCAATAATAAGATTGTTAGACACTGCAGTTGGCTTGCTCGTTCCTCTCTTTCCTGTAGCAGTGTAGCCCCCTCGACGAATATATACCCCGACTGCATGGTCGAAAACGCTGCACGTGTGCATGTTGTATACCCCAGCTGAATAATACGATACTGAAATATATTTTTTAGGTCAACTTACAGACTTCATCGGCTTGATATTTTCAACATAGATCTAAACAGTTTTCAGACATTGCGATTTGTTTAGGCCTATGTGTCATTTAGGTCTACGCCACATGTGCGGCATTTTTAATATTGGTCTCATAACCTACCAAGTGTGTCTTTTTCTTCTGTCTATCTATCAATCCTTCCCATTCTGCCTGTCTGCCTCTCAGTTTGCCTGATCTGTCTGTCTGTGTGTCTCTGTCTGTCTGTCTGTTTCTTTGTGTGTTTTACTCCCTCCTTTCTCATGTAGGTGTTTAGCACTGCAGGTCGATTTGGATGATCTGTGATTGTCTTACCGAATCTGGAGTAGTCGAGCAACGATCCGATCAGAGGCAATCCCTTCGGACCTGGAATAGCACTGAATGGCTTCGGCATCTCGTTACCAGCTGACAAGGACAAACGCCAAGGTCAAACGACCTCGTAAAGACCACAAAGTATCCACTGTCCTCGATTGCCCACAAACGTTGAGATCACTTAAACCGCTGAAACCATAGACGAAAGACTGAAGGCCAGCTGCACATCCTACGCGTGTCGCTGAGAATGACGCTGATATAGATTTCATACAAATTATTATAATGTACAACTGTACATGACCTATTATTAAAGAGCTGTATAATCAATAATTCCAATTTACTTCGAGACAAACTGAGAGACTTGTGCCATATGCCTAATTATCAAATCAATAGCACGAGAACCAGTTTGTGATCGATTCAGGTGTCAGATGAGATTCAAGAAAATTCACCTCATAATAGACCTATTAGGCTATATAACTTATTATGGCATGTAGCAATTTTGTAAATGTAAATCAAGTTTTATTTATTATCCACAGCAATACATGATAGAACACAAAACATTTAGACTGTAACCAGAGTAAGTTTTTGGAAGAAGAAAAAAGCTCGAGTGTGTTTACCGTGTCCTCCTTATTAGGGTTGTAAACGCGGCGTGACGCGGGTATACAGCGTGTAGGTCTACTCACCTAACAATATTTGGGCTTAGTGTATGGATATATAGGCCTACTTAGTTCCGTAAACGAGGGTAGGCTAGCAATGGGTACACAGCGTGTATTGACCTCACAATGCATATAATATAGGCCTAAAGATAAGAAAAATTGTCATGAATAACATTCTAACAAGAAGACAGAAGACCGTGACTACATGTATATTACAGTGGCGTAGGCAAGGGGGAGGGTTTCGGGGGTCAAAACCCCCCCATTGGCTCCGGAAAAAGGATTTTTTAAGGTTATTTTTCCATTTAAGCAAGAAAAAATAGCAAAAAACAGGGTTTCCGGCCATAAAACCCCCCCATGAAAAATTCCTGGCTACGCCACTGGTATATTAAAATAAGTAAAACTAATAAAATGATGAAAAGTTCGTTTTTGCCGCGGTAATGTAGGCATAGGCGTAGGAGGCGGGGGTCCAGAGGGGGCAAATGCCCCCAAATTTTAGGCAAATGGGTTTTTCGGGCAAAAGAGGCATGGACGGGAAGAAAAAATTTGGAACTTTTTTCGGGCAAAACAGGCACGGGAAGATTTTTCGGGCACACAGGGGTAAAAAGCTATATTTTTCCTAAGATTTTGGGCGGATGACTAAAAAGAGGTCATCAGATTTTTCGGGCAAAAATCAAAATGTTGCCCCCCCACTGCCGAAATGTCCGTACGCCTATGAATGTAGGCCTACTACGACAAAAAAAGCTGATCAGAAAATTCGATGACTAAACAAGTCATCAGAAAAACCCGAACATAAGTGTTTAGTCTTTGCAACCAAAGCGTGTACTCGCCTCAACTTTTACCAGTTGGCCTACAGCCCTGCTCCTTACATAATATTCAAAAGAATGCAAGTAAATTATTCGACCGTCCTAAATCACATAGCATAGCCTATCTGTAGACTAATGCGTAGCCTATACTGTATACACCTAAAGACATAACAATAGGCCTACATGTACCTTCCAAAGAAATGTTCAATTGTTCATATAACATTTTGCGTTGTCTATCTCAGCTTCCCGCAACATGCATCGGCATTCCATCATTATTTTGTCCCGGCCTCTAAGCATGCCGCACAACCACAGTGGAACAAGATCAACGTGTATGTTGTCTTTAACAGGTTGAATAATACACCGAAATACCCTACTTCGATTTGACCCAACACATCTCCAGAGAGATGCAGCAGAGTTTGCTTTCATGCTATACACAGCTTTGGAATGCAATATATATGAGCGTCAATACTCAATAGTATACCTTACTGCGTATTCGCTTTTAGGTCATAAGGCTGAGGGGAGGCGTTATAGATCTGTGCGAGTGAAGAACCCCCACCCCACCCACCCCCCATGCGCCCTTGCCCATCCATCCATGCGATGTGGGCATTATAGAGAATAATTATAATAATATTGTCAACACGTGTCTGAAAAAAGAGGACAGCGATGTTGTTTACTACTTTATATTACTCAGCTGCTTTGCATTGTGCACTTTTAACGGCATAACCTGTTACGGCGCAATATAAATTGTCAGCACCCGTGAATAAGCTGGTGCCCTGCGCTTGGCTTTCGAGAGGCGTTTCTAGAATTTTGGGGATAACGATTACGATTATTAGGCCTATGTCTATTATTTTATTTTCCCCGAGGTTTCAATGATCCCTCAAGATTTTTAAGGAGTAAAAAATGAATCTCCGAGAAAGCAGGCCTCGTCCCAGGTTCCACAGCCAACCTGAAATTCACCTCTGAATGCAATGGCATTGTGACATGCTGCTGCACACTGTGCACAGTTGGAAGGACGCTATTATTCTGATGCTCCGGTCCGCAATCTTGGTGTAATGTTTGATTCACACCTCTCCTTCTCTAACCACATCTCTAATTTATCGCGCTCCTGCTTCATGCACATCCGGGACCTCCGACGCATCCGACCCATGCTTGATTTCAAAACTGCTTCCACCATTGCTACGTCCATCGTCCACTCAAAGCTTGACTATTGCAATTCCCTGTTCTTAAACCTTCATTCCACACAACTTAAGCGCCTCCAACTCATACAAAATTCTCTTGCTAGAGCCGTCACCAGAACACCCAGACATCATCACATCACCCCCATCCTCAAGTCTCTTCACTGGTTGAAAATCCCAGAGCGAATTCACTTCAAAGTTCTCTCCTTAACATACAACTCCTTACAATGCTCCCAGCCCAGATATCTTCGCGAACTGTTCACCATCCAGCCTACCCGTTCTACCCGATCATCCGCCTGCCTTACACTCTCTAGACCGCCGGTCACAAGTCATCTCAAGTTCTCCAACCGAGCCATAATTATCCAACTCAGCACCACGCCTTTGGAATGATCTGCCTGCTGAGTTCCGATCCTTTTCAGTTCCTACTCCACACCATCACCTTCCTCAGGCTCCTCTATCCATCACACCTCGGGCCTTTCACTCGAAACTAAAGACACTCCTGTTCAAGAACTCTTATCCTGTTTCACCTGATCCCCCACCCTCCAATTCCCGGCTCAGACGACACCCACCTTAGTAGCTGTTCCACACCTCTGATCATACGGTACCTCGACCCGGACCACCATGGACTACTCTTACGGACAACCCTTTTGACTCAACGCATTTGATCCTGATCCTATGGTAACTCGACCCGGACCACCACGGACTACTCTCACGGACAACCCTCCTAACTCAACGCAGCGCTCGTGAATAAGCCGGTGCCCCGCGCGTGGCTTTCCAGTGGCGCTTTAGAAATAAGGAGATTACGATTACGATTATTATTATTTTTTTAATTTTATTATTATTATTATTATTATTATTAATTTTTTATTACGTTCCAACATATTATTACCTCAGTCAGCAGAGAAACTGAGTTACTGCAATTATTGCAACGTTCTACCGGGTGGGTTGACCGTTGATGGGTGAGCAGAATTTCACAGCAGCTTCTTGATTGGAAATAGAAATGATGTACGTTTGTTTATTATACCTTGTATGTACACCAAAATGCGGATAGCAATTGGTATATTAAAGAATATTCTTATCTTCTAATCTACAAAATGGCGACGATTTCGACGAATGACGGTGAACCAGCCGAGGACGAGTATGATGCTGTGAAATTCTTACAGTAAAGCTATACTAGTGTACAGCCTATAATGCACAATCTGCAATAGCCTACTTTAGGCTACTTGCAAAAAACCTTTCGGAGCAAACGATAGACAAACCTCTTTTCAGCATCAAGTTATTGTTCGAGATTGTAAACTCACTGCTATACAGTTTATCCACAGTCGTGTGATTAGATTCTGAATCCTGTGATTAAGGAGCGAAGATTACAATCTGTCTTTTCAATTTTGAAGAGGCCTATAATTCGAAATCTAGGTGTAACTTGTTATTAGGATAATAGTCGACCATTTATAAAGTTTCACTAGGCGGTTCAAAGTGGCTCACGATCAAAGTCTCACTAACAAATGAACTGAACTTCTGGCGTTTCCAGAAAAGGAGATAAAGGGGAAATCCAGGACCGTGTTTAACATAGGTCCATTCGGTGCGGTGCACCGAATGCCCCGAGGCCTGAGCCGAGAGTTTTGTTCCTATTGGCCAAATGTCTTATGCGAGTGCAGCGAGTCTCAGTGTTACTTATATAGCTACAGGCCTAGACTTTTGTAAAATAAGTAAGTGTAAGAAAACATTACTTAAAAGTGTAGCTACCATCATAGGTGCAATCACGTCCTAAAAGTTGGGGGACCATAATGAATCACGTCCTAAAAGTTGGGGGGACCATAATAATAAAGTTAGGGGACCACTCAAAAGTTGGGGGGACGCGTCCCGTGGGTCCCATAGGGTGGCTGCGCCTATGGCTACCATAAAATCCCTATAGGATGATATAAATTTCTTTATGATGGGACTATATGCACTTATTTACACGTGGCCGTAGCTTTGGAAAACCAATGGCCGCTCGAACGACACTATGCCCCTGCGGTAGCACTTTGCACCGACACTCGAAGAACACCATATTCCATTTCGTTCATTGTTTCACTCAAGCGCATCAGACGCTCATAATAACTCGCGGGGGAAGACACGTTTCATCGAAACAAGGTCTACAGAGGTTGCTTCCATACAGCCATCACAAAATCTCCATCCGAACGAGGCTGGTTGTTGGTGTTTACCGACGCTGCAGTGCTTTATGGAAACTGACTGGTGTCGCCCCTCCTGCTCTATACAGGCTGTGGACTGGCACCATTAGAAATGCCTCCAATGCTGATCCACGGACAAGTCACGGCGTGATCACTTTGTCGGTGTCCTATGGGTGGTAAGATGGTCGCTTGGGTGGTAAGATGGTCGCTTGGGTGGTAAGATGGTCGCTTGGGTGGTAAGATGGTCGCTTGGGTGGTAAGATGGTCGCTATCTGGGAATGAACTGGAGTGGAATTCTGGCGTCCGGCATTGTGAACAGACGGTTGATCATTCCAATGGGTTGATGTTTACCCGCATCGTCGTCTAACTGGAGTCGGAAGCTTTGGAGTATCTGGAAAAAAATAGGAAGCCAGTGCAACAGTTCTCACACATTTCTCGATGTCCCTTTATCATGGGCGGAGTTTGGTTTCCGTTCTTGGAGGGGCTAACTTATGAGTCTGCGCCTTCTTGGAGGGGGAGGGGGGGTAAGCCCAAGAAAAGATACCGTTTACGCGGTAGAAAAACTGAATCTGGGTCTTCTTGGGGGGCTTAGCCACCCCCCCCGGCCTCTGATAAACTCCGCCCATGCCCTTAATTAATCTGTTAGACCAAGAACAGTCAATCAGTCAGTCAGTCAGTTACACATTTTTAATAGGCAATTATTACATAGTAAGTCATTCGTGATTCTGAAAATTCAAACCTTGGCCATGCATGGTTTAGCAGTTAAACTTCAGGAATATTATAGCAAAATAATAGCCAGTGCATGTACTATTCTACGAATTCCGTTGCTCTTGCCTCGGCTGCCTTTCCCCGCTCGGCTACCTTTCCCATACTCGGCTACCTTTCCACTGCTCGGCTACCCTTCCCCTGCTCGACTACCTTTCCACTGCTCGGCTACCTTTCCCCTACTCGGTTACCCTTCCCCTGCTCGACTACCTTTCCACTGCTCGGCTACCTTTCCCCTACTCGGTTACCCTTCCCCTGCTCGACTACCTTTCCACTGCTCGGCTACCTTTCCCCTACTCGGCTACCCTTCCCCTGCTCGACTACCTTTCCACTGCTCGGCTACCTTTCCCCTACTCGGTTACCCTTCCCCTGCTCGACTACCTTTCCACTGCTCGGCTACCTTTCCCCTACTCGGCTACCCTTCCCCTGCTCGACTACCTTTCCACTGCTCGGCTACCTTTCCCCTACTCGGCTACCCTTCCCCTGCACGACTACCTTTCCACTGCTCGACTACCTTCCCCTGCTCGTCATTACCTTGATGACTGCGCACCGCCTTACCATGATGACTCTCAAACCCTGCACACCGTCTTACCTTGATGAGAGCGAGGTAAACTTCCTGTTCCGCAAATCTGCGTCCAATGCACATCCTCGACCCATAACCGAATGGCAACATGACGAAGTTGTTTCCCAGTCGCGACGTGTCGCCCTCGTCCTTCAGCCACCGCTCGGGTAGGTAGCGGTCGGCATGTTCAAAGTACTCGTCCAGCAGACACATCGTTTGGAAGTTCAACGACACAAGTGTCTAATACATTAGAACAGAAAAACCAAGCAATTGTAACTTTTAGAATATTATCCGATAGATTTCTTAGACTCTACTTAGACGGCGAGGAGCGTAAGGCATCAGATCATTGCCAGTGCTTCGTCAAGTGCTGATGGGTTGTCCACGGTTAACAAGTTAGTGACGAACAGGGTCTAGCTGCCAAAAACAGATCAACGAGGTATGAAGACGGTGTTGTAAATGTTGTGGCGAATGTCGTCAAGGACGAGACTGAGTGTAGGTCCGCAGAGCAGTGAGTGGCTCGGGTAAGAAATCATGCATATAATTATAGATGGCGATAAATTTTTAAGCAAGGGTCTGAGGAGCGGTAGGTTTAGATGGTGACGAAGTGCGAATGAAGTCGTTGGGGGAGAAAGACATGGGATTTTGTGGAAAAATATAAAAACGAGGATAACTCCACATACCGAGGCATTTAGATTTTAGAGGTTAGAGTTGCTCACACAGTAGTAGTGGCAGCGGCAGTGGCAGTAGTAGTAGTAGCAGCAGCAGCAGTAGTAGCAGTAGGGCCTAATACTATTAGTAGTGGTAGTATTAATAGCAGTTTCAGTTTAACGACAGAGGTCATTGGTGTTACCCTCCTCCTTTATCCTGGCTTGGGACTGGCACTGTCAGTCTGTCAGAGTGCTAAGAGAGTAAGAGTGACGTAGTTGCTCACCTTCTTTGGAACGACGTAGTCGCTGAGTACTAGGTCCGTGCTAAGCTGTCTCAACGGCCCACCTTCAATTGGAAAGTACAACCTGTGAGAACAAATAACAACAACAAGAGAACATGAAGAACATGCAAAGCAACGTGGATCGACGGTATACTTCTAGCAATAGGTTCATATCGTCACATGTCAATTTCTTACGAATACAGAATAGAGAGAACTTCCAAATAGACGCGCTGTATAAATGCCCGAATACTTACCGGAATGATTCCTTGACGCACGCCTTCAAGTACTGCATCCGGTTGAGTACTTCTGTCGTCACCGGTTGACAAGAAGTACGGTCAAGTATGGAGTCAATTTCCGACAAAAGGCAATTCTGTTTGTCGACGTTTTTGGCCAAATTGTAGAGACAGAAGCTGATGGAATATGCAGTCTATGCGATCCAAAGCAACACACAAACACATACATACATAAGCTGCAGATAACCCAATTTCAAAAGACAACATATGCCTGACGCCATTCATTTCATCATCATCGTCATCATCATCATCGTCATCATCGTCATCGTCATCATCATCGTCATCATCATCATCGTCGTCATCGTCATCGTCGTCATCGTCGTCATCGTCGTCGTCCTCGTCGTCGTCGTCGTCGTCTTCGTCATCATCATCATCATCATCATCATCATCATCATCATCATCATCATCATCATCATCATCATCACTGCCTCTGATCTGAATCAACAGGATCACTATTATCATTATTCACCCTGGACTGTATAGGCTACAACGAAACCACCAGCACCGCCACCACTACCACCACCCTTGCCACCACAATCCTCCACCACCACCAAGGCTCTTTTTCCTTCTACCACCAATGCCATCCATGCAGCGCTGCCACTTCTACCACATCACTCACGGCGTCGATTCCAGCAGAGAAGAGTTCGATGGCGAGTTGAACCATTTCCTCGTTCGTCAATCTCTCCGAATGGTTGTCGACGAGAGTTCGAAGGAAGTTCTTGCCCTTCACCTTCGTTCCATCGACCTCGACCTCGAGTTCAGACTTCAGAGCTTCGTCGACATACGTCTGCGCTATCCTTCATCAACGATACAACGATTAATGTTTCATCCAGTCATCCAGCTTTGGGATGGATGGTGATAGATGGATGGATGAATGGATGGATGAATGGATGGATGATGGATGGATGAATGGATGGATGATGGATGGATGAATGGATGGATGATGGATGGATGGGTGGATGGATGGATGGATGATGGATGGATGATGGATGGATGGGTGGATGGATGGATGGATGATGGATGGATGGGTGGATGGGTGGATGGATGGATGGATGGATGTATAGATGGATGGATGATGGATGGATGGGTGGATGGGTGGATGGATGGATGGATGGATGTATAGATGGATGGATAGATAGATGGATGGATGAATGGATGGATGGACGGATGGATGTGGTAGTAGCTGTAGTCATCATTTCATTAGGAAAAAATATAACTTATCATGGAAATTGTAGAATACGTTTCCAACTGTTTTTCAGACATACATGTAGGTTTACCCGTACTCTGGTAATTGGCTTTGCTTTGGTGTTACGGCCTCGGATGTCTTAACCCAGCTTTTCGTTTACGACCCTGACGCCCGGAAATTTTTTAGCCCGCCTAACATCCAGCAGCTGTCAGACTAATACTGAGATCACAATAATGCAGCGCTCGTGACTAAGCTGGTGCCCTGCGCTTTGCTTTCGAAAGCCGCTTCAGAAATGTGGAGATTACGATTTCGATCATGATTGTAATGTATGGACCGTTCGTTCCTAACCTTTGACACGTCTTCGTGGCATCGAGAAACTGTCGGTACATTTGGGTTCGGATGATGGCGTACCACGGAAATGCGTAGTTCGTCTTCTGAACCGCCTCGAACATTCTCTTCACTGACTTGATGACTGTTGATGCGTCAGAGTCGGGAGCAATCGTCGGCTCAAGGCAACCGATTCGAACGTTGAAACAAACCGCTCCAAACGCTAAACACAATGTTCGAATAACCAAATAAAAAGGAGGAACTAAAATAATGCTCACTTGAAAAACGCCTTTTCTTCTCGATAAGTAGAGCTACTGCAGGCTTTTTAGGGTGCTGTTGTAGGCCTATACATAAAATGTGCAGTTCTAAATGGGTTCGTACAGCTGTGTCGAAGCACTCTGAATACAGTTAAAATCAGGGCTGCTTTTAAAGAAATTTCTAGAACTGCACAATCCCCTCTTTCCTGTTCCATCCTCCATGGTAAATTACTCTCAATAGGAGGGAAATGACCTTTTAAAGCTAGCTTTAACTACACAGAAGTGCATCTACAACTGCACATATCCATTTAGAACTGCACATTTTCTGTAGGCCTACAACTGCACGCTAAAAAAACAGGTTAAAATAATAAACAAGGTTATTGTCTTGTGATATATGGAGTAACCTCCTGGTTCTTCTTCTTCTAAGATGAGAAAAGGTAAAGGGATATGAAATCGAGGAAGACAAAGACTGCGGATGCTGCTGTTGGATTCGATTGGATGATGATGATGATGGAAGACCACAGGCAGGACACTGAAGGAGAAGGCTGAACATCAGGAGGAGTGGACGTTTGAACATGCCACACGCGGGGCAGAAAATTTGGAGAAGAACATCTTGGTTGATATATATTTTTATATTCAATTCATTTATTGTAACCATCAACATGATAATATATATATTTATATATATCCATCAACCTAGAGGACTATGTATATACAAAAATTATACATATATATATAACTTACATATAATGCAGCTGACCATATAGTAGCTTTTACTTGACTAGTAGGCCTATATATATAACTATTATCGTTAAGATGCGTGCAAACTATACGTTAACCCTTTATCGCATATTGTTGCCAATTGGTAACACTGACAAAATCAACGCTTGTAGCTATATAAACCTTCATGGTCTATGTCACTGTGCTCAATGCTTCTCTAGAATATTTAGTCTATGCAAAGAAATACTC
This sequence comes from Lumbricus terrestris, assembly GCA_949752735.1. Lineage (NCBI taxonomy): Eukaryota > Metazoa > Annelida > Clitellata > Crassiclitellata > Lumbricidae > Lumbricus > Lumbricus terrestris. The sequence continues at coordinate 47,428,789 of OX457045.1, forward strand.
ATGGGCGTAGTCTATGCGGCGAAACAACAATTATTTCATACTAAAGTCAAAAGTTAAAAATGGGGAAAATCATCATGTTCACAGTGCTGGTAGGAATATTTGTACCCAATTTAAAGAACTGGAAAAAATCATGCTGATGACTTCATCATTCCTTATTAAAACTGCGTTTTAATTAGCAGCTTAGACGGTCTGACATTAGAGATATCTACAGGTTTGTAGGATCGTCCGTTTGGTCACTGCATGCAGCTGCCGGAAGACAAAAGTTTTCCGAATGTAATGCCAATTGGTAACGACATGCACTTCATTGCATTTCAAACGAAGCTTCATGTCTGCCAATTGGTAACAGTATGCAAGAGTTCTATAAATAATTTCATTAAAAATTGGCAGCATAATGTCTTTGGTGCTACATATGATTGTCTCATTACCTATGTCTTGGACTGCATTCTGTCTTGTTAGTAGACCTGCATGCCTATTGCTATCCACGTTGCACACCACATGTTGTATGCATGCCAAATTGCCAATGTTTAGATCCAAACTAAAGACTCGTTCTTTGAAACAAGGTTTTACCTTATTATCAATGATGTATAATATTTTTCTTTGCATTATTTGCCATCCGGGTGTGATTCCTATTGTCCATTGTTTAGTACCATTGAATGACTTTATGTAGTGTGATAGAAGTTGTATGGCAATCAATCGTTTCTTCTAAACTGTACACAAGAATTGTCATCTTCAGCCTTGTTGACTTAGTGAAGATAATAACCAAATGGAGGTATGAAATGTTTTAACAGGTGAAGTGGCACCGGTCGCTCACTGACTGCAAGTGGATGGGCATAACAGACGACCTGTGAACAAAACCGGAAGCACTTCAACTCATCAAAAGAATAAAAGATAATCTGCTGACATGTAGGAAGCAGTAAACATTGAGGAAGCCACTTCAAATGATTATAATTATATTCAATTCAGACATGTAGGAAGCAGTAAACATTGAAGAAACCACTTCAAATGAAGGTGGAATCAATTGAGACATGTAGGAAGCAGTAAACATTGAAGAATCCGCTTCAAATGAAGGTGGAATCAATTGAGACATGCAGGAAGCAGGAAACATTGAAGAAGCCACTTCAAATGAAGGTGAAATCAATTGAGACATGCAGGAAGCAGTAAACATTGAAGAAGCCACTTCAAATGAAGGTGAAATCAATTGAGACATGCAGGAAGCAGTAAACATTGAAGAAGCCGCTTCAAATGAAGGTGGAATCAATTGAGACATGCAGGAAGCAGGAAACATTGAAGAAGCCACTTCAAATGAAGGTGAAATCAATTGAGACATGCAGGAAGCAGTAAACATTGAAGAAGCCACTTCAAATGAATATGGAATCAAGTCAGACATGTAGGAAGCAGGAAACATTGAAGAAGCCAGTTCAAATGAAGGTGGAATCAATTGAGACATGTAGGAAGCAGGAAACATTGAAGAAGCCACTTCAAATGAAGGTGGAATCAATTGAGACATGTAGGAAGCAGTAAACATTGAAGAAGCCACTTCAAATGAAGGTGAAATCAATTGAGACATGTAAGAAGCAGTAAACATTGAAGAAGCCACCTCAAATGAATCTGGAATCAAATCAGACATGTATGAAGCAGTAAACATTGAAGAAGCCAGTTCAAATTAATCTGGAATCAATTCAGACATGTAGGAAGCAGGAACCATTGAAGAAGCGCTTCAAATTAATCTGCATTCAATTCAGACATGTAGGAGGAAGTTAACATTGAACGGTCATTTCAAGAGAAGGTGGAATCAATTCAGACATATAGAAGAAGTAAACATTGAGAAAGGTCATTTCAAATGCAGGTGGAATCAATTCAGGCATGCTGGAAGCAGTTGACATTGAAAGGTCATTTCAAATTAAACTGGAACCAATTCAGACATGCCCCAGGTATCAACTCACCTTGCACTTGGTGATGTAGTGATGGTGATTGTGGCATTGGAAGATGGAACTGCTAGTCTCCATCATTGTCAGTGGTTATACTAATGAAATGGAACAAGCCACTATGTTCTATTCTATTCTATTCTATTTTAGGATTTATAAAGCGCCTCTCACAGTACAAACTAATCAGAGGCGCTCCCAGTGCGAAGAACTACTGGGAAAAAAGTCTTAAGACACCTGGCAAAAAAGTATGTTGAAGGATTGCAAGTTGCTGCTGCCCATTGAATCTGATTGTGGGAGAGTGGATATGTTGTCATAGCTCGGTCGGTTGCAAGAGTTCATAAGCTATAGCATGATATATTGTACATGAAACATATTTGAGATTCATGGCATAACCATGTGATTCTAGTTTTGCAGCTTGATAAAATTTACTATGGTACTTATAAATTCTTACGTCTTTCAACACATTCATCACTCATTTTGCTTCAGTAACTATACATCAGGCTGAGCACAATGATCAATGACTGGACTGAGTCCATATTATTATGTGCATACACTTGCTTCGTATATAAAATCATGTGTCTTAATGTGACCAACACGATCACATAAATAAAATTTAAAAAAGTTATTTTAAAACATAATTATATTATTAAATGTTTTATATTATTATTTAGCTATGTATAGCATAACCGCATGCCGTTACCAAATGGCTTCAATAGACGGCAGCCATAGTTTCTTTGCTTTTGCATATTGTTACCAATTGTCAACCGTTAACTTGTATGACTCTTGCATGCAGTTACCAATTGGTCAACGTCATTCTTTCTTCAAATATACAAATTCTGAGAATAATTTCGACTTTCTAACAGTGCCAATTGATTACAAAATGCATTTCCCACAACATATATTTTTTTCAGCGCAAACAAAAAAATCATGCGATAAAGGGTTAAGATGCGTGCATTCATTTGAAGGAGGCTCCACTGTAGACCATACAGTATACAGACGCATATATATACGAGATTCGTTCGTTGGTGCAAACCGCAGAGTGTTGAAAGTGGGCCACGGACGATGACCCCATAAATCATCGTGAGGTAAGTAAACAGCTGGGGGCCATGTGAGAGGCGGAGGAGCCTGGCTGGAAGTCAAAGACTCAAAGTAAACTAGACCGTCTGACATTTTACGATCGCGGTGGCAAGCAGAGGTCGCAGCCACGGAGTCAGTGCTGCTGAAAACCTACAGCAGATCTCTGCAGTCCATGGTTTGCATGGGCGCCCGCAGACATTTTTGCAGGAGGGGGCAAAACACGATGGTCACTGTTAAATTTTTTTAGCAAGAGCTTGAAAAATGCAAAGCATGAGATTAGGAAAATGCACGTGTGTTTTTCACAGAGCTTTTTTTAGTGTACATTTCCCAGTACTTTCACTTTTTATTACTTGTAATATAAATAGTAATTTTGTGCAAAGAAATTTGTTAAAAAATCAAAAAGTAGTAGTTTATAAATAGGTTCATGAAGGGCGCAATCAGTCCACTTGACTCCTGCAAACTTGACACCTATTTTTCATTCGGTTATTGATTCAAGCTTCCTCTAGTTAGGCATAGGCCCTATACTTCTATATTTTAGTTTTAATTTCTAAACTTCTAAAAGCGCCACTCGAAAGTCAATCGCAGGCACCATGCAGCTTATTCATGGAGTCAAAGGGCTGTTCAAAAATTAATGGTGGTCAGAAATAGTTTCGAGTCTGATTTTCAGAAGGGCGGAGGGGCAGAGTAGCTGCTAAGGTGGGTGTCATTTAGCATTGGATGGTGGAAAATCCGAGGATCAGATGAACTCAATGGTCATGGTTCCAGTTTTCACAAGAGCTTCAAAAACGCAGGGTAGAAAATTAAAAGCCTGTGCAAATTGTGCATTTTATGGAGGTTTCTATACGTAGATTTCTTAGTTTAACTTAATTCATCATTAGTATAATCAATTCTCTAACACGAAAAACTTAGTACTACAAAAGTAGTATTTTAAGAAACAGATGTCACTTTTCCAGGGGGGGGCAAGTGCCCCCTCTTGCCCCTGTGTGCGGGCGCCCATGATGGTTTGCTTTGAAATTCAAACTGATGCCTCATCAGCTCTGCCTCTCTGCAAAGCACAGTTCGCTTTTTAAAATTTATATAGCGCCTTGTTAAGAACAGAATTATTGTGGCACGTCCCACAGAACTGTAGCGACTGGTATGTCAATTTGCAATCACCTATCGTCCTATCCAACAGGTTATTCCAACTTTCCACGTCTCTATACTGCACTTCAAAAGCCGATATAACAACTGCTAACTCACTCTTACCCTCCATCGTGTACTTGGAGAGTACAGTGGTGACGTCTTCTTCCAGTTTTCCAGATCCTTCCTCGAGTTTTCGGGTGAGTAACTGAACAAAGTCGTCTGCCACTTCGTTCTGGACTGGGAGGTAGACATGTGCTGCTCCAGGGGGCATCATCGTCTGGTGGACGGCGCGACGAACCCTCCACCACGGCTCACCATTCCTTCAAGATAAGAAAAGTACAACGCAAAGAGAAATAGAGATCAGACAGACAGACAGACAGACAGACAGACAGACAGACAGACAGACAGACAAACTCATAAACATATGGAAATATGTACAAAGACGTGCGCTCATACAGTGTGAATGAACCAGGGTGAGAATTGCTGCAGGGTTGGGGGTTTCAACCCCCAAATCTTTCTTCGAGTCCCAATAGTAAAGTCTGCTATTCACACCCCAATAAATTCCAAGTGATAGTCCAACCCTCAGCTATTTTTCCCACAATTCTCACACTGGTCTAGACTTGATAATAAATAGCGTATATAGCCTCCTCAATATGACGATAACAACGACGACGACGACAAGGATGACAATGACGACGACGATGATGATGATGATGATGACAACGACGATTATAATGATAACGACGAAGATGAAGTTCAGTCAGTCAGCAGTGTGGTTCTTACAGTGAACCGAATCCGAGTGGTTCCTTGTCCCTTTTCGCTGCCATTGCGATCACCGGCATGACAGGACGCAATGGGTATTTGCCTTCTGCTCTGTACACCGTCTCAATGTCCGATGGGTCAAACAGATTGACGATAGTTATTCCCATCTTCTCCTTGTAGATCTTTCCATACATGGCAAAATTCTCCCTCTTCGCCAAATGCAACCGCTCGAAACTGAACCGACCTTCAACGACGACAACAACAACAACAACAGTAGTAGACCTAAGAGGGTCGAAGCAACGCGCTAAATAAAGGGCATCCATTGCAGGTATCCCCAACCGAGTCATGTCAAACACTGCACCATGCCTCTGGAATGGTCTGCCTCCTGAATTCCGCTTTTCCACCGTTCCTCCTCCATCCCTTCTGGTCAGCTGCAACCATCACCCTCATCATCAGGCTCCTCTATTCGTCACTCCTCGGGATTTCCATTCGATCTAACCTCTTTAGGCACTCTTACCTGAGGCTCATCTGATCATCCAACTTCCAACTGTACACCTAAACGTCATCCACCTTGACTTCTACTATGCCACCTCTGATTCTTTTGTAACCGTACTTCGACCTCCTTCGGACCGTCTCTTACTGAACAACCCTTCTGACAAGACGCAGCGCCCGTGAATAAGCTGGTGCCCTTGCGCTTGACTTTCGAGAGGCGCTTTAGAAAAAATATGGAGATGACGATTACGATATCATATCAAGGTACAACATCTCGTAAATAGTTTTCGTAAAAATAAGCTCGGAAATTTCCGCAGTATACTTTCGCAAAGTTTAGTGCAGGACAGCATCTAACTGGTGACCGCTGCGGCAAGTCAGAGGGGTTCTAAGATGAATTAAAATTCAGTAGACGTAATTAAGCGATACGAGTACGGTGTTTTCCCATTATGGAGCAACTAGCTGGGGTACCCGGCGTTGCCCGGGAATTTTAGGATTCGCCCCGTTCCCGACCAATGCCCTACTTCTCCACCCTCACTTCACTCCATTCGCCCCCTTCCTCCTCCAATCCCTCCCTCCGTCCCTCTCTCCTCCTTCCCTCCCCTCCCTTCCCTCCTCTCCCCCTCCCCTCCCTCAGTACCTCCCTCCGTCTCTCTTTCCCCGTCCCTTCATCCGTCCGTCCATCCGTCCCTCCCTCCCTAAAAAACTCAGAAGAATAGACTTGTGTAAATAAATGAGTCTTTCTTTGCATCCGGGATAAATCATTCAGATCCATGGTCTAAGGGCCACAGCTCTACACGTATACTGTCCTTGGGTCCGGTCGTCTGTCTCTGTCTTTGTCTGGCTCCCGCTGTCTCTGTCTCTGCCTCTCCATGTGGGTGGTTTACTTTTGTCTCCCCCTTCGTGTAGGTGTTTAACAGGTGGAGAAGGATGATCTGCGATTGTCTTACCGAATCTGGAGTAGTCGAGCAACGATCCGATCAGAGGCAATCCCTTCGGACCCGGAATCGCACTGAACGGCTTCGGCATCTCGTCGCCGGCAGACGAGGACAAACGCCAAGGTCAAAGACGATCTCGTCAAGGTCAAGGTCCCCGCTGTACTCGATCGTCTACAAATGACCAGATCACCTAAACCACTTAAACCGACGGATGACAAGGTATTCGTAATCGTAATGTCCAACTTTATCAACACCACTCAAAAGCCAGGCGTAGGGCACCAGCTTATCCACGAGCTTGACAGCTTGTATATACGCTCAAAGCATACCTAAGTTAGGCCTATGTCTAGACGGAACATAGTCGACTATATAGAAAGGGTGCATGTAAGGTAGGTTGGGACAATGGCATGATAATTATGGTGAATGGCAGACGAAGGTTGCTGAGTTACAACTTAGAATGCACAGAAACCAACTGTTTCTTTACAGTTATACCCTCAAAGAGAGCAGTAGGCTACAGGTCGTGCAGCTGTGTAGTGTGTAGTAGCCTACATCGCAAGGTTATCACGGATCTTCCTTAGAATATATATATATATATATATATATATATATATATTCGTTTAATCAGAAATCAGGTTGACAAGCCGCAACACAGTTACAAGATGATGGTGTGCCACATCAACTGCTCCTCAGCCTCTCTCCACGTTTCAACTTACATGCTGGAAGTTCTGCTCTGGCTCCCCGTCCGTCAGCGCATTGAATTCAGAGTCGCTTGCTTGGCATGACGATGCCAGAAACGTCTTGTTTCAACTTACCTACTTGATCTTTGTCGGCTGCTAACGTGTATTCTGACTATAATAGTCGATCCCTAAACTCGGTGGGACGGGGTATAATCTCAGTCCCGTTTGCTCGCACATCCGTCATCAAAAACCTTGCTGTTGCTGTGGTTGGACCGGCAGTATAGGGAATGGTCTCCCTCTTGATCTGCGTCTGTTCCCTACGTCACTCTCTGACGCATTCTATAGGCACTTGAAAACTGTTCTATTTGATCGTGTTGGAGTTGGGAGCACCTCTGAGTAGTTTACGTAAAGAGGTGCTATATTAATACTTGAATGAACGAACGAACGAACGAATGTGTGAATGAATGAATGAATGAATGAATGAATGAATGAATGAATGAATGAATGAATGTGTGAATGAATGAACGAACGAAGGAACGAATGAATGAATGTGTGAATGAATGAATGAATGTGTGAATGAATGAATGAATGAATGTGTGAATGAATGAATGAATGAATGTGTGAATGAATGAATGAATGAATGAATGAATGAATGAATGAATGAATGAATGAATGAATGAATGAATGAATGAATGGTTTCGCTCCGTTAGATCGGGAGAGTCTCTTGTTAAGTCTGCGACCTGGTGCTATAGAAATTTGCAATTGCCATCTATACGCAAACAACATATCCACTCTGTTATGATAGCAGATCTTACTTCAATAGCGTCGTTGCAATACTTGCCCAGGGAATCTGCCGATGGCGCACTAAAGTCCTCGTGTAATGTAATCCTGATTTGCAGAACCCAACGTGCAATATCAAACCGGCAACTGCGTCAATAGATCAAGCATGCGACGATCGTTTAACCGATTCAGCCGACTTCTTGTATACACACAACTCCTTCTAAAGTCTAAAGTAGACCACGTTGCGCTCTTGCAGATGCAAATTAACGACCATTTCAACCTACTTTTCACAGCTTACAGCTGCTGTAGACCCATGGCAGATACATATCAATTACAAAGCAACTGTCCGCCCAGATACATATAATTAATACAAATTGATCAATGGACCAAGATTCACCTGTGTACAGAAACGTACATCTAAGAATACATGTAGGCTATTATTATTGTATCTCATTACACAGTAGGCTATACTCCCTTAAGTGCGTGCAACTTGCACAGCCTCCGTATACGTGCACAAAACTTGGTAAACATGTATAGCCAATGCTCGCTATAACCATGGGCTAGGCTACATGTGGATTGTGGAACTACTATAAGACCGTCCATGTTATATAGGCCTACAACATAGGTATACATGTGCTGCACGCTTGGCCGTGTTTAGGCATAATAATTATAATGTAGGACAATTATTTGGGTCAACATCTGTGTAAGATCGTAGATATTGGCCTAGAAATGAGTCATATTAAGAGATTCTATTTGCATTCATATCGTTCATACGTGTGAGCATTAAGCTACAGTATAGTACACACGCTATATTGGACATGGAGAGCAGCTATAGTAGTCAGTATTATTTGCATCGTAAAATAAAATTATGCTGTTTGTTAGCCTACTTAGGTATAGGTCTACCTAATGTACACCTATAGGCCTAATAATGGTTATGTATATATATATACATGTATATATATAATTATGAAGATCTACTGATCTACTACTATAGTCGACATCCTGCAGACTCTATCTTTGCAGACTGTAGCATATAGGCCTACTCTTAGGGGGTTTCTTACGATAGTTTCGCGATTTTTTGCACTAAGGCGATATAGTGATTGACAAAGTAAGCCTTTACTGAAAAATTTACATTTAAAAACCTCTGTGGAAATATCTGTTGTCTTTAATTTCCTGCCTTTCGTTTTCCAGGCTCTTGCTAATTAAGCAATTAAATTAAACCTTGAACTTGTGTTTCGGCCACTCTCAAAATGTCTACGGTGGTCCATAGATATTTCGGTCGATTTCCCTATAATAATTATTATTTCTTTAGATTTAGCGAAACGTCTCGACATTTCAAACATTTTTTAGAAATTTCCCATGCAAGGACCCAGAATTTCTCTCGGCAGTTCTGTGATTCGTATTGATAGCCTAATTTAAAATTATTGTTGTTAGGCCTACGTGTTTAACGACACTGCCATTTCAAAGATGATTAGAGTCACCACGCCATTTAGGCCTCCACGTGGACGGACCGTGCTAGCCCGAAATTTTTGAATCTCTGAATTGGCCACTTTCGGGAAGCGAACCGCGACCTGCACGCTCTCTTTCACAGAGTCGCGTACACACGCGCGGTCAACGCTCTTACCGATGTAGCTAAGCGAGCTAGTTTGTAAGCTTGTATCCTCCAAATCACCCTTATATTGTAAGACTTGAGTGTTCTGCTGTCTTTTACCAGGACATTGAACTCTAGGCTGTTCATTTGCACGGTACACACGCGCGGTCAACGCTCTTACCGATGTAGCTAAGCGAGCTAGTTTGTAAGCTTATATCCTCCAAATAATCCTTATAGGCCTAAGTGTTCTGCTGTCTTTCACCAGGACATTGAACTCTAGGCTGCTCATTTGCATGTGCGCATGTGTGTCGGCGTCAGACTTTGATCAGAACACAAAGCAATAAAATTTCTAGGGCAAAGTTAACGAACATCTGCAACTGCCCTACAACAGCGCTCAGCGGAGTCAGCGCTCACTGAAAACCTAATTCAGACGAGTATTGGCTGAGAATCGGCTGAGACTTGACTAGATTGGAGAATGGAGAGGGTGCAGTAGCCTAATATTATTATCAGGATCCAAAACTGCTATCGGGGCAGGGTCGGTTCTAAATGATTGATACTGTTACCTGTACTTCGACAAAGATTGTCTAGGGAACGTTAACAGTGGCAGCTCCAGCTCTACAATGATTTCAGCATGACGTAGGCCTACGTAGGCTATGAGGGTAATGGGAGTTAGGCCTATTCAGGAGGTTGAAGAAAGTTGGCTAATTGTAAAGAAGCGGGTGAAATAATTCTTCTAAAGAATCTCCTAAAGACCCGGATATTGCCTCTCGTCAGCCCTACAATAAATCCGTAGCCTATTGATAGTTCCGTCCTCTTAAAATAGGCCTAGTCATCATTGATTCATTACCAGGTACCGTATCTGTTGTGCTGTATTTTTTGGCAGAACTGAACATTTCCATGTAGGTTACGCGTGTGGCAGGAGTAAAAATAGACGGGTCAAATGAACTGCCGCGAACTATCGTGATGGAGGCACCACACAATGTGATCTATGGGAAGGACCAGAACCGTATACGGCTCTGGGAAGGACCGTAGCCTATCTCCTTTGGTGAACCGACGTAAACGATAATCATGAAGCGACTACTGTAGGAACATTCTAGCCTTGGCTATAGGCAAGGGCGGATACAGAAATTTTCGAAGGGGGGCAAAATCCTACGGAACTACTTATGGGGGGGGGCACGTCTACTTTCCGAGCAAAATAGCTGGTTAACAATAAAGAAATTTCTAAATGTGGGGCCGTGGCCGGAATGGCCCCCTGGAATCCGCCCCTGGCTATAGGTCTACTTCAAAGAACGGGAAGCAGTCTTCCGGTAGTGACTCTTGGTTCGGAAGCCACATATGGTGTAGTTCGTCGTTCACTGAATTAGCAATCAGCCAGTCACGTACCTTATCCTTTGAATCTTCGATGCGGCGAGATTAAAGAGACGATGATTAGGGCCTAAGGTAGGCTAGTCTAAGTAGGCCTAGGTAACCCTAGGCTTTAACAGCCTTATCGGCTGTAGCCTACTTCTCATTGGCATGGGCGGAGACCTAGGGGGGACAGGGGGGGACGGTCCCCCCCAAAGAAAGTGTTGGGGGGGACGGCCCATGCATTTGTCCCCCCCAATGTTTGAGCGTCAAGACTTTTTTTGGCAGCGAAAATACAAAATTTCGTTGAGATTTTGGCCGGATGACTAAAAAAAAAAAAAAAAAAGGTCATCAACTTTTTTGACGGCAAAAATAACTTTTTTCTTCGAGATTTCTCCGGTCGTCAGAATTTTTTCTGAAAATCTCGCGTCTTTCCGTCCCCCCAATTCTCGGCCCAGGTCTCCGCCTATGCTCATTGGAGCTGTTATTTGGCAACATGGCAAACCGTTATCAAGCCAATTATGAGGGCTTCCAGCCGACCTCTGCATGTGAACTGTCCTAACCATCTCAACTTGATTCTTCTGTGGCACTACGTATGACCACGCCACCGGATATTATAGCTGCGTCTACACTACAGTTTACGTGTATAACCAGAGTATAGTAGTTTAGGTTAAAGACAATGTGTGATAACGAGCGCCCTCCTCCCTCATCCAGGGTCGGGACTGGCACTAGAGCATGGACGTGCCTTGGCGAAGTTTATCTGAGTTTATCGTGATCCATGGGCGGATCCAGGGTGGGGCCAATCCGGCCATGGCCATTTAGAAATTTCTTTATTTTCGACCAGCTATTCTGTCCCGAAAAGTTGACTTGGCCCCCCCCCCGCGAGTAGCTTCGTATGTCCGTGACGCGCAGTGGCGAAGAAGGTCATGAGTGTTTCAGTGTTTCGGGTGGAGGCCGGATGGGAAAAGGTATCTTTTTGGGACAATTCCAGGTCGATGACTAAAAAAAAAAGTCATCAACTTTTTCGGCGGATAGAAGACGAAATTTTTTCCCGGTTTCCCGGACCAAGACCCAAAATTTTGCCCCCCCCATCGGAAATTTCTGTATCCGCCCTTGTCGTGATCTATGCTGCTACTTGCCTCATTATCTTTCGTGTAATGCACTCATATCAAGCGATTGGCAAGAGAAGACCAGAGAGATGCAGACAAGCGTAGAAGCTGGTTACCGTGATAGGTCTATGATTGAAACTGGACAGAGGCGATATTCTAATGATGTGACCTCACTAGGCACATAGGCCTAATTATTGTTCTTATGTTATTGTTCAATAGAACAATTCAATGAGGAAGTTCGAAGTAGCAGATTGTTTCCTCTATCTTTTAGTTGCCTCTCTCAGTGTAGGCTTGCACCCAGATTGTGGTCTATGAAGGGGCGGTTACCTAAATGAGCTCCACATCGACACACAGCACAGTGCACTTTAATTTTCTTAGCCCCGGCATAGTCCCATCACCTGATCTTTATGACCAGTATACAGTAAAGATCACACGATAATGACGATATAGCTAGTAACAGACCATAATAAGTTTAAGGTGAGTCGAATTCAACTGCATGTCAGCCTGCAACGTCCCATCCATTGAACTGCTCATTTTCTGGTAGCTAATACGGAATTGAAGGTTGAGTCAACCGTCAACGTCATGGAGTTAGAGGGCATCAAACTCATGCTAGCATGGTACCATTCAGCCATCTATCTCTCTGCCCTATCTTCACACAATACTCATTATGGCCCAGTTCGGTAGAGGCCCATGAGAAGCAGTAAACTTGAAAAATTGTCCTGACAGGGAGGAGGAGGATCCAGATTTGACGAAGGCTTATGACAACCGAGGCCGTTGCCCTTGAAAAATTTGTTTGGCATAATACAGCTCATTTGAAACCCAAAACTTATAAATGATAATCCAGCAGTAAAAAACATTAACAGTAAATCAACCTTACAACACAGCAATCCTGGGAACTATAAGAAAGGTGATAAAAATTATGGCAATTTAGGGCCACCCATATATTACCTACTAAAAAAATTGGATTTATTCTGCATGCGTACATTTTGCCTAGACTCCCACCCACCATACGTAAATCACTTAAATGAGATGACTCCCTCCCTGCATATGTAACACATGGACAGACCCTTAATAAATTGTCCGCAGAATCAAAGCAGAATTTTTAAAAATTGACATTTTCTTCATCTGGTAACTTAACAACAACAACAACAGTGTTGTAATCGTAGCGGGTGTTTTCAGGCAAACCACGTCCCAAAAGCAGTCATTCACCCGTGACAGGTCTACACCCACTAGGCCGTCATCAATTGAACCCATCCCTCTAGTTCAAAAGAAACAAGTGACTTAATTTTTTTTATTGATTAACTAAATTAATCAGTAAACTAATTAATCTACATCTCAAGTTCAGTCGCAAAACAAAAATGTCGATCCAAATTGCATTGGTCAGCGTGTGTCAGGACTTTCGAATATGCATCGTTTCGAGAGGAGCTTCTTCCTTCCTTCCGATGCACATCTTCCGAGTTTATGCGAGATGAGAGACAAAGAAGAACGTTGACAGGAGACAGGAAGAGAACGAACAACAGAGGAAACATAAAACCTAAAGAACAAAAGAACAACAATGCATAAATGAAATCGAAGAGCTATGTCACTGGGGTGTTAACTTACTTTGAATTGCATAGCATCTGCTTTACTTAGCATTAACTTAGCAATTACACTGTGGTGCGCAGTGGTGTAGGGGTATGCTCGGTGCCTTGAAGCCGGATGGTTGCAGGGTTTGGATCCACCTCAAGCCGCCACTTTGGAACCCCAAGCAAGTCCTTCACTCACAGTTGCTTATGTGCATCAGCATGAAACTTTGATTCAGCACTCACACAGTAGTCGGGAGCGAATCTGAGTAGATTCTTGAAGGGGTGATATAGCGCGGTAGAGTAGTGGGTATGCTCGTCGCCTTGCAGCCGAAGGGTCGTAGGTTCGAATCCACCTAAAGTCGCCGCGTTGGGAACTTGAGCAAGTCCTTCATTCGCAATTGCTCAGCACTTCGGCGTGAAACTCCGATGCAGTGTCTGCTCTGTAGTCGGGAGCGCCTCCGAGTACAGAGCTTGAAGGAGCGTTATTACAAGTGCACATACAAACAAACAAAACAAAACAAACAAGTGCTCATAACACACATACAGTATAAGTATTCTGTTACGTTACATTGCTGAATTATGTTGCATTTTGGTGAATTGCAAAGCAGATGAAAACGTACGGCTACATGGATGCAGCACCGACTTCTAATCGATTTTCTTTGGACTGTTCACCGACACGTAGTGATATAAGACGACGAGAAGAAAGAGCGAAACGCCGAGAACGTTCGCGAAGATCGCCAGCTGCACGTCCGTGATCATTCTGCCAACACGAAAAACAGATCATCTGTCAAAACAACACTCAGTGGCCTAACTATAGTTATAGGGGCATGGTGGTGTAGTGGGTATATTCTTTGCAGCCAGAGGGTTGCAATCAGCCAGAGGGTTGCAGGTTCAAATCTGTCTCAAGCCACTTTGTAGGGACCTTAGGCAAGTCGCAATTGCTCAAGTGCTTCGGTGTGAAACTCCGATTCAGTGTCCACAATGCAAAGTGGTCAGTAAGTAATATATCGAAGGAAAGGGTGATATATCAGTTATATATGCAGAAACGATAAATGAAAAACTGCGCTTCGAATGACAAATATGGAGTAGGTTAAATACGACTAAATTCATCGTCTAAGTAATGATTCGAAAGTACTGTTATACGAGTTAATATTATTGCTTAGTCGGCGTTTGTTAAACGAGTAAAGATATTATTAGTAAGTAAAGGAACCTGCAGTTTGTCAACTAATTAGGCGCTATGAAGTTGAAGTTTACTTTCTCTTTCGCATGGCATCAAAGTCCACTTTGCATTGTGGGATGCAGGCGATAGGCCGCTGCGCTCTATTTTAGTGCAATTGTTGGCAACCATATTATTTTGAAAATGGGCACACAGTCTTCGGGGTTACCCATATACGCTATATAACATGACTATGCGTTACTGAAACAAGGAGCTTCCTAAAAGAGGAACCAAAAATGTGCCATTAACATTACAATACATTCCAGTAATTACAATAGCCTGTGGTCGAACGTTCTCTAAAAGTCACGGGCATACATGTGTTCTCACTGAAGTCTGTGCATTAGCGCGCTATATAAATGTTCGCAGTTGCCTCAAACTGCAATCGTGCGTAGACTAACGCTATCATTTTGCATGCGACCCACGAAAGCAGTTATAATCATCCCAGGTTGAACGTTCTACCTTTTATAGCATAATATCGTTAAAATTATTATGGACTGACATCTAAGTATTTAGGAAATGCTTCACACATGACCAGGAGTTGTGTGACGTGTTTTTCGCAGGGTGTAGCAACGCGCAACGTTACGCTTGCGTTTAACTTATTTCTGCTGACACAATATTAAACAGCACACAATATTAAACAGTTCATAAATGACAGTTCGTTAGAAATTTGAAATGCCAACCTGAATGTTCTACAACGAAATCTTTAGCAATCAAAAAATATATTGAAGATTCGTAACGACACGTCGATCGTTCGAGAGATCTTGTTGGTAGAAGCTCTGGCGTGGCAAAACTATCGGATTTCTTTAGCGCAATTATTTATAAATGCTCGTGAGCAATTTTAACCTTCGCCAAAATTGACACAATGCGTAGTCACTAAAATCAAATCAACGAATGGGGTCCAACAACTGAGGTCCAGCCGACTGCAGAAAATTATCTTAAAGTATTAGCTGCTTTGCAATAGCAGGTTTTGTTGAGGACGTTACAGGAAGGACCTTGTTCCTAGCTGATATCTCCTAAATTTGCTATCAAGCCTACTATGCCTGCCAGGCTGCCACTATTAAACGAGTATCAAACGTGAAAACATAATTACCGCAAATGATCACAATGAAGCGAGCCTAAGCGTGTTTAATTGTTTAGAGGGCTATCTCAATTAGTCCAAGATCCTGATCAGATCGATGGACTCAGTAGAATTTGGACTCGGTTGAAAATGGGCGGAGTTTATCGATCAGGGGCTAGGGGCTAAGCCCCTAAGAAGCCCCAGGGTCATGTTTTTTTACCGTGTAAATGGTATCTTTTCCCGTGCTTAGCCGAGCCCTCACCCCAAGAACTTCGAACTGATGACTAAAACAGCCTTTTCGGCCGGGAATCATAATGATTTTCATGAGGTTTGAACTTAACGATTAATGGACTCGATGCCTGTCTGTTAAATTTAGATTCAGTACAAAAGCGAGTAAAATATTATATTTTATAGTAATTCTAGGCAAATATGAGATTACTTGATATAATCACAGTATAAATTATATATCTTTTTTAGACCTCGCAAATAGATGTTTTAAGCCAATTGACAGTCTAGGTTTACAATTTAAATGACACATCCTTTAATTTCGATTTCTATGCTTGTCACACTTCAGCCAAAGACCTTGCTTCAGATACGAAAATGAAAAATTGACAGTAAAAGCTATCAGTATGTGCGACTACAAACTCTAGCAAAAATAACAGTTGTAATATAGCACAGAGGAGATGAGAGAGTGTTAATAATTTTAAAAATCACAATTTTTCGTCTGACAATTATTTCGGTATCCATGCAAAGCTTTGGAGTATCGGCAAAGATCTTTGATATTGGCGTAACGCTACGGTGATCTTGGTTAACATGATTTTACGAAATATTAAGATGTAGTGCTATATAAAACAAGCACCGCTTCTTCCACTTTAATATTCCGGCGTGGCTTATATAAAATCTATGGTAGTTTAGTGGATTTCCTGAGTTGAAAAACAGCGATATTTCAAATCAACCGGTAGTAACGCTTTGTGTTCAGTCTTTTCAATCGGCGAGAGAGGCAAGATGGCGAATTCTGCGAAGAAACTTGCTGGTAAATTTACTATGTAACTCGTATTATTGACTATATTATGCATTTAAATACCATAGTATGGTTAAATCATGCAGACACTTTGAGGTTCGAGAGTTGCTTT
This sequence comes from Lumbricus terrestris, assembly GCA_949752735.1. Lineage (NCBI taxonomy): Eukaryota > Metazoa > Annelida > Clitellata > Crassiclitellata > Lumbricidae > Lumbricus > Lumbricus terrestris. The sequence goes on from OX457045.1 coordinate 47,445,571, forward strand.
GTCTCCCAACCGAATTAGATGTTGTAGAAGCGGTCTACGGCGTTTTGGCTCGCCGGCGTGGGTAGTAAATTATGACGCGTGAAAGGAAAAGCGGTTCTCAGTTGCTTAATTTCGGTGAGATTACTTAAAAAATTTATTGTCCGAGATATTTAGCAGCATTCTGCCACTAAACGCTTGCTGCGGTGCATTAGCATAAAAGAGAGACCAACTTAGAAATTCGAAAATTCGGAGTTATACAATCATATCATCGCGTTTCTGGTGCAAAAGAAGTAGCATACAGGATGTAAATTGCAATATAAAAATACTTTGTGAAAATTGACGTAGCTGAAATGTGACACTCGAATTAAAAATATCACGTGGCTCCACTGTTTTTATTTTTAATAATGCAGCGCAAGAGCACGTGCTAAAGTGTACAAATCGGTATACATGCGTGTTTTGGCCACCGCAAAGGATAATACGAATTCTTGAAAGTGTCGGCATAACCTTAAATTATTGCTGAATTGGCAGCTTTCTACACGAGTTCGTTTTGAACTTGTAGCACTCACTTTCGTTTTAGATAGAAATCTATGAATCAAAGTAAAAACCATTATTCAAAAATTTATGAAACTACAATATGGGTGGCTATAATATGGTGACATTTTTGCGCATTTGAGTAGCTATATATATCACTGGAATCTCTTTGGTTTCATATTAAATTGACAATCCAGCAATTGAGAGTTTAACGCTGCTGATTTTTCCTCGTTTCTGTGTATTGCTTGTTGCTGACATATCTCAGAGTTGGCTGTAATTTTGCTATTTTGAAGTTTGATATATTTGTACATCATATGCACAATTTTAGAAGCCGTATCACCATATTTCTGTATTTTATGGCTGACGTAGAGGGGATACATGTTGCGAGTGCTCTGCACCCCTTTATGTCCATCAGTCAAAAATTACAGCCAGATCTGAGATAGGTCAGCAACAAGGTATGCCCCTTATTTGATGATTTCACATGGACTGACCCATTGGCTTTGTTGTTGGTTGACAGCGAGTAATGAGATGGAGAGCCAGCAGGAGGCGATCGAACGTATCGACGAGGTGCAGAGCGACATCGATCGACTCAACGAATCGTGCAGCGACGAGATCCTGAAGGTCGAGCAGAAGTACAACAGCCTCCGACTGCCACACTTCCAGAAGCGATCCGAATACATCTCGAAAATCCCGAACTTCTGGGTGACCGCGTTCGTCAACCATCCGCAGGTTTCGGCGCTCCTCAGCGAGGAGGATGAGGAGGTCCTACAGTCGCTGACCAAGGTCGAGGTCCAGGAGTTCGAGGACATAAAGTCAGGCTACAAAATCAGCTTCGTGAGTATTGCAGCGTATCTGAAAATGTACACTGCACGTCTCGCATCGTAGACGATTCAGAGGCGCTTTCAGTATGTAGAAGCCCCGGGGGAAAAGAGATGTTTTGAGAGTGTAAGAGGATGTGGGAAAGAACCGAGACTTAAGCATGTTGAGGAGGGGAAAGGACATTCCATGTGGAGGGACCTATTGTGGGAAATGCCCAAATTTGAGCCAAGGCACACCGAACACGAGTAACTACAGCAGTGGTTTTCAACCTTTTTCGAGTGACGGAACCTTTCACAAGCACTCATTTGCTCGCAGAACCCTGTGCATTTCACCCGTCCAGTGCACCAAGAAATGCATGCAGTTTGTTATTTGTAATTTTTTAAAATAATATTTAGTTCTAAACTTCTAAACAGTTTAAGACTTTCAATGTACGTTATTTGCACTTCTGTTGCAGCAAGTCTTATGTAATAGTACATTACAAATGCATGCCCTAGAATTCTATGGAGTCTACGTATATAAGTCCACTGCACCAAGCACTGTCAGAGAACAACTGCATTTCTGCTGTAGGCCTGCCTAGGCCCTATTTCGCCAACTATGTATCAAATAGATAAAATATTGAAAATGAAATACGACACATTCCAGATCTAAGTAATGTAAGTAATTCAGACAATTTATATAGCATCGTCAGAGACAAGCCACTTCTAGGATGCTTAGCCACTTCTAGCTAGGATGCGATCAGTGCTTTGTGTTACAAAACATCTTTCTTCAAGGTTATTGCGGAATTTGTGCCTGGTTAGTTAACTACAGCGGGGCAGAGGGATCTCAGCCAGCAAACATGGAAGTTTCAGCCTCTATTGAAGGCAAGTCCCAAGTCGAACGCTGGTTATACATCCCAACCTGAAATAGTACTTCTATCACAATAATCGACCAAGTGATTCCTGTTCGACGAATCTTCTGTGATTTTCGAATAGCAAATGGTGGGAAGGCCTATAGGTCAAAAATTCGTCGGACAGGCTCGGGCTTTACGATTGCAAAATTTGGTAAATCCGCCACCTTTTAATGAAAAATTAACCACTATCTCTTCAATGTTAATTGATCCAAAGGATAATTTTAACCAAACCAGTCAGCAGATTCCAATGTGGAAGAAATTGTTCAGAATAGATTTCCATATGGATAGTTCAAAGCTAATCATAAAAATTGAGTCTGAATGACAGTTGAAGACGCAGGGCATCTATATCGATTCCCATATGATATAGCCTACGTACGTTTCTCTTAACTCTTTCGCGGCGAATGCGGTCGATTTCGACCGCATAACAAAAACGCACCCTTTTTTTTTCGGATAATGTAGATATATTTAGAATTCTATTTATATATTTCGCTTGGGGACATGCAGGCGGATCAGAAAATACCCTAACATAGGTTTTCCCCAATGATTTGATGAAGTTATAAACGAAAACTATGGCCGTAAGTTTGTGAAAATTTATACCCAGCCATTTGTATACTTGGCCGTTGACCATTTCGCTGTAATTATCTCTTTTCATCAGCCAAGTTCAGACAAAATGAATTATATTGTTCAACAAATGCTATAATAGGGTCTCAAGCAAACATTCCAGACGTTGCAAAGGTTTCGGGAATTGAAGACCGCACATTTACCAATCGTCGATCAGACCACGCCGAACTCATCATAGTTTAGGAAAAAAATAGATCATTTGATCACTTTTCTCTAGCTTATTTGTTTTTTATTTAGGCCCATTTGCATAGTTATAAAAAAATTTATCAGTCAAGCAAGTTTTGTAGCGGATCTATAAAGAAATTTTCTACGTTTGGACATTTTCGGGAAAAAATACGACATCTCTGCAGGCCTAATATTTTGTTGATTTGAGCGTCTCTTATAAGTGGAAGTAATATAAAAACATTTCAAAATTAAATTCACAATTGTTTTTAGCCTTTCACTGTTTCCTACAAGCCTGTCCTACAAGTAGCTACGTTTATCAGTGTTTGCATTACATTTTATTTTGCAAATAGATTTTTAATTAATTTCTAATGTTATAAATTTAATTTTTATTTTTAATAATATTTAACATATTTATAGATTTTAAGAAAAACACGTCAATTTATTTGCTTTTTTAAGACAGAATATTGTTGAGCGATCAAATACGAACAAAATGATATAAGACATGTCAATATTTCCACGGACTTTAAGTGCTTTTCTTTATATGAACAAATTATGGCTATATTTATGAAAAACAACTTAGCTGCCAAAGAGTTAAAGAGCAAACCTAATGCGCTGATTAGGATAGGATCATCATTATGTTGTATAACAACATATAGAAACAGTAATTCGTTCACGTAATAAAGTTATTTAAGCAAGAATGACTTAAAGCTGTGAAATAATTCGTCTGACTGTTCATGATTTTTTGATTTCGGTTGAAGCTCTAAATTTTTTATATCAAACTGCCGCGGAACCCCTGGCCGACGCTCGCGGAACCCTGGGGTTCCGCGGAACCCCGGTTGAAAATCACTGAACTACAGTGTCTCATCTAGAAGTTTGTAAGGCAGTCTCACAGCATAGGTTATTCAGTCGCGCCCACTGTGCGTAAGCGGAAACACTTTCAGGTTGGAAAAAAGATGCAAGAGATTGGTTAAAAGATGCAAGGTGTTGGTTAAAGGATGCATGATGTTGGTTAAGAGATGCAAGAGGGAGCTGATATTACGTTTAGAGTTCAGTGGAGGCAGACCATTCCAAGCACTGCCTAAATGCCATCGTGGAAGAGTGTGTGTGCATTGCAACGGTTTTTGTCTACATTTCATGACGTTAACATCAAAATTAAACTGCGTTGGAATTGCAAACTGTGGTCGATTTAGAGGACTAGATCGCGATATTGCATTATTTCTGTTAAATCTGTTGTTTTTGTCTCGATCTAGTCATAACAACACATGTGGAAAACAGTCCTGAGTATCTCTAAATTAAAATGCACAATGGAGATGTTTAAATTTCTATCCTGCTTTTGTTATGGACTTATACCTGTGCAGTTTTAGAATATGACAAAATTTACCAAGTTATTCATTGCGAATGTTGTTATGTGTTCGTTTTGTAGTATTTTAGCGAAAATTCATATTTTGAGAACAAAGTTATCTCCAAGGAGTTCCATCTGACGGAGACAGGAGAACCGTCGTCCAAGTCGACGCCCATCCAGTGGAAAGCCGGAAAGGTAAAATCTCCACATATATCCACAGATGGATTTCTTAAATTGCTGAAGTTCATGGTAATGATGCGTATGTCTGTTTTATTGTGATATTATTAATGCACATTTATTATTGTCACTAGCTTTCTGTCTGGTTGTCTTTCTTTGAGCATTTTTTCTCTCGCCTCAAATCTATCTCTCAGCGTCACTGGGAGCGCTTCTGAACAAGAGACTTTTGCCAGAGAAGCGCTTTCTAAAATCGTCAAATACAATACTATCTGATGAATAAGCTTTGGTCAGTGGTGATGATTAATTGACTGTGAAGGAATTTCTTGATGTACTTACACAGTGACCACTTAGCCCTTTACCGGCCAATGGTATAGAATTTCCCATACGGTTACTACATTTTTTTGAAGAAATGGGTTAAGGGTCTGTCTGAAAGCGTGCCTTCGGCGTGCTGCAAGAGTGTTGTCTGAAACTTCTGACTTACCTTGTCATCTGTCTTTGCACACTGATAACTTGCTTTTCTGTTTAGCATTCTAAATTTTTAAGGTCACTCTTCACTATTTTGTATTGTTGTGATGTTGAATTGTATTTCAGGATCTAACAAAGCAGCCAACGCCAGTGAAAGCCGGGAAGAAGCGAGCGCAGCCAGAGCAGCAGGAGTCGTTCTTCGGTTGGTTCATGGACCACACGGACGCTGGAGCTGATGAGCTCGGAGAGGTCATCAAGGACGATATCTGGCCAAACCCTCTCCAGTACTACCTGGTAGGTCGTCATTTTAGTTCACATGCTGCATAAAATGTCCGAAAACTAAGAAGTTTTCGCTTCCTGAGTTTCGTTGAATTTACGAAACCTTTCGTGAATGTTGTTGTATGTTCGTGGCTTTCAACCATCTTGCAATTTGGTGGAACCTTACTCAGGCATCACTCATCTCATGATGCAGTGTGTTGTTTGCCTGTTCAATTGTTCTATAGATGAATGCAATTGTCACTTGTAATTTTGCATTATCATGTATATATCTGACCGTTGCTCATGGAACCAAAGGATGCAAGACGAGATGAAAATTGGTTTCTGCTGATGTAATTGTCGAGATGCATGCGTAATGAAGCGTGTGAATTGTTGTAGGCTTCGGAGGTCGACGACGAAGGCGAGGGTGAAGAGGACGATGACGCCGAAGAGGACTTAGAAGGAGGAGAAGAAGAAGATGAGGTCGGTTTTTCGGATTTGCTTTTCGATGTTGTTAAGACTTCGTTTAATGTACCTTCGCATGTTCTTTGACATTTGGGCTGGTTTTCACCGGTGTCAGAACATTGCAACCGCTTGTTAGGAGTTGTACAGTTGTATCCACAGTTGATCTGGATGGTAGCTTTGGTGTCAAATGGTGTTTGATTGGAGGGTTATTTAATTGGAAGGTTCGCAACACTTGTACTGTGCTGGCGGCCAGGTTGTTGTGGGCTCCCATTGAGTAATTTGTACGTAAGCATAGAGGATTCCACAAAATGTTAAATTGGCAACAGGGGGAGTGGTCAAAAATGTGATGTTTTTGCGTATGTTATAAATGTGGATGGGCCTGTACCGAATTCAATGTTGATCGTATGACTGCAACGTTAACATTGAAATGTTTGTATCTTATTGAAATTTTTGTATCTTATTTCAGGAAGAAATCGAGGGCGAAGATGCGTAAAGCGACGATCGTCAAAGCGAGAAAGACTGTTTTTTGTCAAACATTGTCTTTTGTGGCGGCGACTGAATCGACTTTTAGCCACGAAGAGACATTTGGTTTTTAGCGTGCGGCGCCATTCTTAACGGAATTAGACCGCATAAACGTGACGCGACGAGCAAATTGAGTTTACGGCACATTAAAAAGATCTAAATTTTTTACGCATGTGAAGTCCGTTTAATTTTTTAGCCTGTGAATCATGAGCCTTGTGTTTTTTTTAGCTGTCTGAGGGTGTAGTAGCTGTTGGAATTAAGTTGTTTAGTGTTTAAGATGTCCGCAAATTCACTTCAATCAGACATGTAGGCATGTAGTTGTGAGGAACCTAATTTGTCAGTTGAATGACTGTGACATACATTCCTCTGGTTTAAATTAGTTACAGTTGGCCGGCTTCATCATCTCTTTCGGGAAAAGTTGCGGTGTTGTTCTCGGACCTATCGAAGGTGCTGAATTAGATTTTTTATTTTATAAATGTTCTGCATGTTGCTGTTCGAAATTGCTATTACTCGTATCTTATGCGTTTTTCTCGTGTGTTCAAAGCTGCTTTAACGAAAAAGTAAACGGTTTTTAAGGCGACGTTTGTGGAATCGCACAAAAGATTTAAATGCGAAGTGAAAGTAACATTGGCAACAAATATTAGCTTTTCAATGAGGGTGTTGCCAGTCCATTTGAAACCTGCCTGAATTGTGTGGTATATATGTGCACTTGTTATAGCGCCTCTTCAAGATAACCACTCAGAAGTGCTCCCGGCTACAGCACGGACACCGAATTGGAGTTTCATGCCAAAGCGCCGAGCGGTTGCAAGTGAACGACTTGCCAAAGGTCCCTATGCATCAGTTTGACTTGGATACAAACCTGCAAGACAACGAACATACCCACTACACCACCACGCCCCACAAATGGTGTAGGGTTGTGTTCTGTGCCTTGAGCTGGAAGGTTACAGGTTCGAATCCACCTGACAAGCTGTCGTGTAGGAACCGTGACCAAGTCTTTCACTCGCAATTGATCGTGCAGTTCAGCGTGAAACCCTGATTCATGTCTTTGCGGTAGTCTGGAGCAGCTCTTGAGCAGTAATCTTGAATGGGTTCTATAACAAGTGCTCATACATGCTGTGCATAAATGCATGTTTAACCAAAGGAAAGACTTTGTATCTGAAGACTTCTTGAAACCTAGATGCACTATTATAATCTAATTCTAAATGATTGCAGGATGTTATATATATATATATATAATTGTATATTATGTGTGTATTACTCTGATTTTACTAATTCAAACGCATAGAAACAGAATTTCTAATTCAGTCGGCTACCATGCCTTGAACTAAGACTTAACATGACCACAGCACCGTTGTCATGGTTGTGCTCGAAGAATGGGCTTGAACAATGTCACGTGTACTGCATAGCTTATGTTCAAAGTAGGTCTAAAAGCTTGACTATTTTGGTCAGACTAATTTGCATTAGTGACGCATACAGTTATTACAACTACTGTCACTTCTCTTGCGTTACATTTGATTCTTTTCAAGAATCTATATATTTATATATTGCCCCTTCAAGAAACCACTTGGCGTGCTTCCAGTCCAACCACAGTGAAAGAAAAGTTCTAAGGAGCCTGTAAAACACTGATGATGTAACAGGCGCTTCTCCAACGGCAGACTAATTATAATAATAATTTAAATAAAAAGTAAATGTGTGTTATTATGATTTTCGTTTATTAAACAATCCTGTTGACAGACCGCAACTGGTCACAGTGTACAATTTACACGAACTCAGATTGCAGAACGCATATCGCCTCCCCACTTTTCCAGACAGATGGGCCTGCAACTGAGAAACCACGATTTTGACAGGATAAAAGGACGTCTACAGCCCTTCTTGCGATTGGATTTAATTATTTTCTTTGATGATTTCTTCTTTTGTAGCTGACTATGATATGTCAGGAAGGGTACAGCAAGGCGACCATTTATTTTTTAGTCATGAATACAGCTGGGAGCGCCTCTGAGTAGTTTCCTTAAAGGGGCGCTGTATAAATTGATAGAATGAATGAATGGATACAATATGCTACACGAGATGGCGCTTTCAGGCAACTATTATCGAAGAACTGTACCTCCCTTTTTCCACCATCACGTTGGATGTTCTTCATTACAAAGCGTATATTTCAAAATTATGTTTTGAAGAAATAAAATGGTCTTTTGTATGAAGAACAAAAGGCTTAGTATAGTTTAAGTGAGTAAAATAAACCTTCTTTTGAAATGTTACGCATGCCCATAAGAAGGCTCATGGCATGACGTGGGATGAAATCTAACTATCTTAAGGGAAGCGCACAGTACCAACTTATTCAAGAGCACCTCTATCTCTGCTTCTAAGTATTCTGTCTAGTACACTATGTGTTGCAATTACGGGCTTCCTTTGTCGCTGCGCTTTTTCCCTAGATTCTTTCTATGCACGTCTAATCTCAAACTCCTTTTAGCCTTACTGGGATCGGGAGCGCTTCCGAGTAATCGCGTTTAATGGGCGCTATGTAAACACTAAGAATTAATTAATTATAGAATTCGTAAACTAAATGAGCTGAAAGGAGTAAAAATTTTCACGAAAATGATATTTTCTGCAGAATAATGAGCTAAAATATAGAGTGGTGTTCAATAAATGAGCTTGCAGAAGAATCTCTAAAATAAGGCCTTCACAATAGACTACAGAATTCACAGCCTTATTTTCTGATTTTTGACGAAATGACTTTTTTAAAAAGGTCATCAGTTTTCTGAGTAACATGCATGTTTTTGGAAGGAAATTTTGGTGAAGAACTAAATGAGGGTCGTCAGAAAATTTCCTGTCAAAGAGTGTCGTCAGTGGGTGTCCGGCTGAGTGGCTGTCTGCCCAAAACAGCCAATTGTGCCACCACTTCCCCCAGAAACCAAAATCCCAACCCCAAAGCAGGGGTTCTAGATTAAACACTGGTATTAAAATTACGGATATATATATACATCTTTTCGTCTATTGACAATGGAAAGGCCTGCCTTTCTGTATGTCTTGACCTCAGCGCAGCTTTCGATACCGTAGACCATCAATTACTTCTTTCTAGACTCACGAAAAGCTTCGGTGTCTCTGGTACTGCTTTAAACTGGTTAGCGTCTTATCTGGGTAACAGGAATCAGCAGGTGGGCATCGGTACCGCTCGGTCTGAACCCACTGTTTGCACTGCTGGAGTTCCACAGGGATCTGTCCTTGGTCCTCTATTATTCACCGTCTTTACCTCCCCAATTAATCGCATAGCTAATCATTTTGGTGTCCAATTACAGCAGTACGCGGACGACACTCAGCTCTATATTGCTCTGTCACACACTGATCAGTCCGGTAAACTTAAACTTGAGGAGTGCCTGTCATCTTTATATGCCTGGTTCTGTTTTAATGGTTTGGCTATAAACCCAAACAAGTCTGAGGCAATTTTGTTCGGGTCACGACAACGCTTGCGTTCTTTTCCTTCACTTTCCAGCATCGACCTCGCAGGCTCCGCAGTACCGTTATCAGATTCTGTTAAAACTCTTGGGGTTACCCTGGACAGTATGCTTACTTTTCGGATGCATGTAACTAACCTTTGTAGATCTTGCTTTTATCACATCAGGGCAATACGCCACATTAGGTCGGCTCTGACTAAGGATATGTCGAAGACTTTAGCTTGCGCCCTTGTCTCCTCTCGCCTTGATTATGCTAATGCGATTTTTGTTGGCATTTCAGACTATGAGCTACATAGGCTGCAACGCATCCAAAATTCTTTAGCTCGGGTTGTGCTGCGTGTCCCACTACGATCAAGTTCCTCAGTTTTACTTCATCAGCTGCATTGGCTTCCTGTTGAGTTTAGGATTAAATTTAAATTGGCCTGTTTAACCTACAAATCCCTCTCTACCGGAACACCTCCCTACCTTCAGTCACTGCTTACTCCTTATATTCCTCCTCGTTGCCTGCGATCATCAAACATGGGTCTTTTAGTTGAACCTCGATGCAGAACTGTTATGGGCTCGCGTGCATTCCATGCCTCTGCTCCCAAAGAATGGAATCTACTTCCACTCTCTCTTCGTTGCTCAAATTCACTCCCTACCTTCAAAAAACGGCTCAAAACTCACTATTTCTCTTTGGCTTTCAAGCACATGGACCTTTAACTGCATCTTCCTCTGGCGGCTAACTATCCGCGCCTCAGATTCACACTTTGGTGTGACCTTAATAATACATAACTCATTTTTTTACAATTCATTGTAAAATAGCCAAATGAGAAGTAAGAATTTCTTGCATGAACATAGGAATTTAAATATTTCTTGGTACCAAGTTTTAGCATTCGTTAATATTGGTAAATATTTGCAAATCTTTATATTCGTAATATATGCGAAAGCTTGATCTGTGACATCAGGAATATATTAAAGAGTGTTTTATTTCGTTTAGATATATAATATATGTCCTTACTTCGTTTAGTGCTGTGCTTGCCAAAGATGTTGAATTGCGTTGGTGCCCGAAAGAGACAGTGTCTTCTCTACATAGCTTCAGCCGTTTTTCTCTTTTCGTTGGTCTATTTCCTGTGGAACAACGCCTTGTCTCAATCTCCAGACAAATCGTCTGCAAAAGCGTTTTTTCAATATCCAAGGAGGTCGTCTTTCGACAGCTTGTTTCCAAAAAGTGCCGAAAGGGATGTCGCCTTTGATAGTGGGTCACAACCAAGGGTGTGTAATTGGAACGAACGTATTTTTATTCGATTTTTATGTAAATAATGCTTTTGATAGAAATGCACAATTTAAGTTTATTTAGTGCAGGGCAGTTCTGTGTGTTTTGGATGTTAAACTCGTTGCAAAGTTCAAAACTGTACATACGACCATTTAAGTAGGTAAGGAAGTGTATTGCCTGAAGTTTCATCTGACAGGCACACATGCATTGCATACATATTCGAAATAAGCTATGACAGTTGTAGATTAGAAAGTTGTTTAGTATTATCTTTGTATTTTTGACACATCTAGATGTCACACTTGCTCCAGGTGCAGGTTTTGTTTAAAAATAAGATTGTTTGTTACCATAATATTGGAAAAGTTGTGTGCTATTTTCTATATAAAACCCTTGCCATATAGTTTCTTTCATCTTTGTTTTGAAGCTTGAAATTATAAAGTAACGCATGCACAACTAAGTATAGTAAGCACTTCAATAAAAAGCAACCTTTAAACAGTTGAAAGACTTTGCAAAAGGTAGCTCCTGAAATGGACGTCTTTTCTTGCGATGTAAAAATACTTGTCCTCACGAAGAGGTGGCAAGAGCTGATGAATGCAGTGGCCAAAGAATTGCGATTTTTCTCAAGTGATCTGTTTTTCCCATAAATCTTTTAATTCCTTGTTGCAACATCAACGGTGTTCAATGGCGGTGAGTGAAAGAATTGCTCCTGGTCCATATGTAGTGAACGCCTGAGCAGAGGGTTGAACCTGGTGCTATCTGCTTTTATTAAAAATGGAATGAGCGCTATAAGCTGCCATTCCCCAAGGTAGCAAGAACCCAATCATAGATCAATCAATCAGAATTTATATAGCGCCGCTTCAAGGTACCTACTCGGATGTGCTCCTGGCTGCAGAAGGCACAAAGCTTTGGAATTGGAAAGCAGGATTTAAATTTCCGAATGCAGTTGCTTAAGGCTGAAAACAATAGATGTTAAAAAAGTTTCAGTTTTTATGTTGTGTCTTAATTACAATTAAGTATCAATATATTTTCTTTTGTACAGAACCAGGAACGTATCAAGAGAGTTTTCAGCGACGGCGTACCGAACTATTTCAAAGGTGAGCAGCTGCAAATACAATCAGAATTGTCTTCAATACATCGAAAGTATCGATAGCCAGTCATTATGGCGTCATTGTTAAGAGTCGCAGGGTTCAGATACGCTGTGGTCGTTTTCTAAAACTTAAATGTATACACAAGTTTTGCATTCATCACATTGACTGTGTTGCACCAAAATTCATGTGAGGAAGTTTCTTTAAGGTATTGAGATATACCGACAGACAGACAAGTAGATGGACAGACAGACAGACAGACAGACGGGCAGACCGAAACAATTTAATCTAATCAGGTGCGAAAAAAGTTCGAAAGACGGGGAAAGACAAGGAGGCTGTAGAATTATTTCCAGTTTTACCAGCATCTTTTGGCTGCTGTGGTCGTTGATGTCCCCTCCCAACTTCTCCTGGTTTCGGACTGGCACTGTGGGTATTGGATATTGGGTCAAATATTTCAGCAGTTACATGACTTTTCTTTCCTTTTCGGGTTTCTGCTCTTGCCAAAGGTCCCTATGCATCAGTTTGAGATGGATACAAACCTGCAAGACAACGAACATACCCACTACACCACCGTGCCCCACAAATGGTGTAGGGTTGTGTTCGTTGCCTTAAAGCTGGAAGGTTACAGGTTCGAATCCATCTGACAAGCTGTCGTGTAGGAACCGTGACCATTGAAAATTGTCCTCTTTGTCCGTTCCTGAGTCGGGAGCACCTCTGAGTAGTTGTCTTGATGGGGCACTATACAAATGTCATAGACATGAATGTTTACATATTCATTATTGTTTCACATATTCACGATTGTTTTACATATTCATGATTGTTTTGCATTTTCATGATTGATTTGCATATTCATCATTGTTTTGCATATTCATGATTGTTTTACATATTCATGATCATTTTGCATATTCATCATTGTTTTGCATATTCATGATTTTTGCATATTCATGATTTTTACATATTCATGGTTGTTTTACATATTCATGATTTTTTGCATATTCATGATTGTTTTGCATATTCATGCATGTTACAAATATTCAATATTCATGCATATTTACTTGGTCATGCATGTTCTGTCGCCGACACGCTGTATAAACGTGTGATTGTGATTACGGTGCCATGGTCTTGGTTATTCCTTTTCCAGGTCCTGGAAACGAACATCAGAGACGGATTGTGGCTGCATTCCAACACGCCTGGAAAGGCTACTGCGACTACGCGTGGGGTCGCGATGAGCTGAAACCGCTGTCAAAGGGTTGGATCAACTGGTTGGGAGTCGGAGTCACGATCGTGGACTCTCTGGACACGATGTGGATCATGGGATTAAATGACGGTCAGTCTATTGTACGATCCTAGGGATCAGGGTAGACAAGTCATGGGGTCAGTGGTGGGGGGGCAAACCAGAGCCGGCAACTTTTAGTGCCCGGGCTAGGTGGTTATGTATTGAAAAGTTTATGAATTATGTTTTTTAAGTATAATATTGCATCGAAAATTAACTGCAGTAAGTTTAAACTTCAAGTTAGCAACTGAAAAAATCGTATACAATTTACAAGATTTTGTGTTGCTAAAAAATTTCTTGGGACAGTTACGGTAGTTATCTGATGTACCTCAGATTCCTCAGGATTTATAAAAAATTATTTGGAGATGCAGGAGCCATTCTGGGACGGCTAGAACTTGTCAAGATCCTGCGAAGCAGACATGCCTGGGAAGTCATTATTATTGTTATTGTTGTTATTGTTTCGGCTGCTGCTGCTATTGCTGTTATTATCATGCATTTATGAAGGCCACTGTCAAGCAATCAACTGGATTGCATTAATTAAGGTCTAGGCCTTTCCAAGGTCCCTACTCAATAACCATCTTGTGGAGTAGACTCATTCCTGTACTCTCCACACGATACAAGATGAGCACTCTAACCACCCATCTGATCCATCCCACCAAGCGTGATTTACGAGACGTATATCTAAAAGGCAAGTTCTTATCGCTCTTTCAATTCCAGAATTTCGTGACGCTCGCAATTGGGTTGCGGCAAATCTGACGTTTGCTCAAGACCGCGACGTTCAGACGTTTGAGATCGTCATCCGAGCGCTCGGAGGATTGCTCAGCGCTTTCCATCTCACCAGCGACACGGTCTTCCTTACGAAAGCGGTGAGCTGCTCGGTGGCAGACGTTTTTCCGAATTTGTGCTCCGAGTTGTAACTTTGAATTCTTGAATGAATTTTGCGTGAATTTATTGTAGTGCATTGGTATTGCAGGATTTGTTGTATTTAGAAACTCGTATTACATATTCAAATATTCATGCATATTTGCATATTCGTGCATGTTTTGCATAAACTATGGTTGATAGTCATGCATGTTTTACGTATTCATGCATGTTTTGCATATTCATGCATGTTTTGCATATTTTTGCATATTTTACCTATTCATGCATAGTTTCCTGCTGCTACTGTAGCCTACTTGGTGGACAAAGCTAAGTACTGTCATTTTTCTGTTTTCTATGCAAAATAACATTGTGAAATTCATGAATGCATTGTGTATTGATAGATGATTTGCGTTTGATATATAGCAAATTTACATTCAGTGTTGACTTATTCATATCCAGGCTACTTATTCATACATGTAGTGAATATTCAGGAATGTTTTACATTTTTATATATTTATTCATGCATGAATTACATATTCATGCATTTTTACATATTCATGATATTCTTGCATTCTGTACATATTTGTGGTGTAGTGGGTATGTTTGTTGCCTTGCAGCCGGAGGGTTGCCGGTTCGAATCCACCTCAAATCGCTGAGCAATTGCAAGCGAAGGACTTGCCCGAGGTCCCTACATGGCGACTTGAGGTGGATTCGAACCTGCAACCTTCCGGCTGCAAGACTACGAAATACCCTCTACACCACCGCGCCCTCACGTTGAGACCATTATTTGCCCGTCTAGTACGCTGACCCACTGCAACCCTTGAACAGCCTTAAGATGCATAGATGTCCAATCCTTCTAGTTCTACACTGTGGATTCTTTGTGTTGTCAAGAAGAGATTCAACTGTTTTTTGTATGTAGATTCAGCTTGGAAGTGCGCTTGAGCCGTGCTTCAAGAGGGTCGGCATCCGGATTCCCTGCAACCACATCAATCTTCTCGCGGGTGACCCGCAGTTTAACGATATCAACGTGGCCGAAGCTGGAACCATTGAGCTGGAACTTCGAGACCTCGGTAGAACGAGTCGCATCAAATTCTTTGAGGTGATAACGCGTTGTAATCGTAATCAGACATTTATATATTGCGCCGATGAAAGATCAGAGCTTACACTGCGCTGACCTATGCTGTTCTGGTGTTATTACACATGGGAATATTGCACCAGTTAGCAGAGCAATGCATGGTAAACTGGAAGAGTAACCAGTGGCTGGCCCATGCAAACATGTAGAACATACCAACAGATACCTAATCCTTTTTTCCTTACCTTACCAATTTTTTACATTATGTAAAGTTGCATTTTTCTCAGTTAATTTCCTTGTGTATCTATTTGTTTCTTACCTAATCTAGCATAGTGCTGTATTTTCTAACAGAACTCATATGTGACGCTGGGCCTCGAAATCCATCACTTCCTAAAAGATAATAATCATAATTTTAATAATAATAATGACAATTTATATGGCGCCATAACGTGGCCGTACCGCTACAAGGGCGCCTCACAAACGGCTAACTATGCTAGAAGCTGAAATAGGTGAGAGAAGTGAAGAGTGTGGAACATTCTTCAGTTCAGCCGATGGCTATGAATTCAGTATAATTTGAAAAGTAATAAACCAGAAATTTTACGTCATTTGCGTTAACTACTTGATTCAGAATATATTCCTTTATTTCCCGCAAAATTGCAGAATAATCCATTTGTTGGTTTCTGATGATTTGATAATACGAATACTGAGTAACATTTTATTCGATTTTATCTCTCACACTAGACTAATGAAAGAATTACAGGAGTATGACTTTAGTTTGCAAAAAAAAGATATTATTGTTCTGTATTTTGAAGTATTATACCATATGACTAAATTAAAAGTTGAGAAACCGACGTGTGATGGGTTTTGAGTCATGTGTCATCACATATATATGTCGTTGAACTTTTGACCTGACCTAGACTGCTGCTCTCGAGATGTCGACCTATCTGCACGAAATGAAAAAGCACGATGGTCTCGTCGAGACAATGATATCGAACAATGGAAAGTTCAAGTCGACGTCCGGCATCACAGTCGGTGGAAGTGCAGACAGCTACTACGAGTATCTGCTGA
Source organism: Lumbricus terrestris (assembly GCA_949752735.1). Taxonomy (NCBI): domain Eukaryota; kingdom Metazoa; phylum Annelida; class Clitellata; order Crassiclitellata; family Lumbricidae; genus Lumbricus; species Lumbricus terrestris. The sequence continues at coordinate 47,461,861 of OX457045.1, forward strand.
AGCAGTGGATACAAACTGGAAAGACGCTCGACTGGTAACCAACCGTAACCATAAATCAACGTGTAACTTTCGTAATGATCGTTGTAATCGTAAACTTCAGATTTCTACGGCAGGGTTCAGGGTAATGGTAAAGGCTCTCGCACGAAGAGTCCAAGGACGCAGGATCAGGGGGGATGCCACTCTATTTTTAAAAAAAGGTCAGATCTGGCGGAAAAAATGGCTGGAAAAGGCTAGGTCGGAAAAATTTTCATAAATACATTGAATTTTTGGGCTTGAAATTACGACAACCTTTTTTTAGTCATTCGCTCTAAAATCATAAATTTTTCTTCTCCTTGTTTCGTACATTTTCCCCGAAAAATGTCTATATTTCGAGAAAATGTCAGAAAATCCGCTGTCGAACAAAAGCCTAGATCTTGGCAAAAAAACCTAGAAACATAGATTAAGCCGAAAAAGCCTAGATCTAGGTGGAAAAAGCTATGAGTGGCATCCCTGCCCAGGATCGCTTCCCGCTAACCTAGAAAAGTCCTCTACATTTTATTCGGTAGATTTGCGTTGGTAAAATGAGTTGTAGGACATGATTGACGCCTTGCATGGCTGCCAACAGTTATATCGACTTCTCTAATAACTTGTGATCATCCGTTCATTTTACGAATTTTATTATTCACAAATGTGTTGCTTATTGATAAGTTTTTGTGTTTGATTAGTAAATGTTGACTTACTCATAACCTATGTTCCTCATTCCTTCACGTTTTACATATCCATGCACATTTTACATATTCATATATGTTTTACATATTCATGCACATTTTACATATTCATATACGGTATGTTTTACATATTCATATATGGTATGTTTTACATATTCATATATGTTTTACATATTCATGCACATTTTACATATTCTTATATGTTTTACATATTCATGCATTTTTTTACATATCTTGAATATTCATGTTGATGCAGGCTGAGGGACGATTACTTGGAGGCAGTGGAAGGCATTCAGAAGCATCTCTTGCGATACACGACGAAGAGTGGACTGGCTTTTGTTGGGTCTCTCGATAGCTGGTCGTCGAAATCTTTCTCCACATCAATGGCAAGTCGATTGCACGGTTGACTGTTTGATTGACCATTGTACCGATTAATTGCTGTTGGTTGATTGCATGTGATGAACTATTGAAGCATTGATTGAGTGAGTGATTGATGAGTCGATTGAATGAGCATTGATTGAAGACTTTGCGCGTCTTGTCGTCTGTTCCAAAACTTTGAAATTATTATTTGCTGTCTTGCGCAGTTCGTTCTGGAGATTCACATCTAAACTATCCATGTATTGTATGGTATTTAAGCTTTTAGAAAGTACTTCTAGTTGGTGAACCATTCAGAAGCGCTCCCAGTATGCAGAGCCCCACGATAAGAAGTGGGTTTTGAGAAGAGAGAAGGAAGAGGAGAGACTGCCAGACAGAAGTGTATCTAGAGTGAACAGAAGGAGAAAGAGCATTCCAAAGAGAAGGACAAATTTGAGCAAATGATCGAGACTGAGCCATAGCAGCTCTAGATCGAGGAATGAAGTGGTCAAGTCTGATGGATGAACGACGTGGACGGTGGGAGGAGGCTGAGTGGGACTGAAGTACAACATCAACCAGGTATTTCAGGGCAAGACCACATTGAACCGGTGCTATATATATCCAGGAAACCCGGATTCTCTTATAGATTATAAAATTTCGACCTGGTCTCTTTTTATTGTGACTTAGCATCTGGTATAATAATTAATATATTTACTTGCTTACTTACTTTGTAACGAGCATCGATTAGATTTGATAAGATTAGATTAGATTTCATTAGATTTGATAAGATGAGATTAGATTAGATTTCATTAGATTTGATAAGATTATATTAGATTTCATTAGATTAGATTTGATAAGATTTGATTAGATTAGATTTCATTAGATTTCATTAGATTAGATTTGATTAGATTAGATTTGGTTGATTGGTTGTCATAGGATCATCTGGCGTGCTTCCTGCCTGGAACATTGGCACTTGGTGTCCTGCACGGTTTGGACGGAACTCATCTTGATCTGGCTGCCAACCTGACGAACACTTGCTATGAGATGTATCGCCAGAGAGCCACTGGACTCAGTCCGGATGTTGTCGACTTTGGAATAAAACCGGATGATCAGCGGGATATCCATTTTACGGTTAGTTGGATCTCGTGATGGATGGATCTCTTGGATGTAGTTATTTCAAGACGTGTGATTACGATCATATAATAATAATAATAATAATAATAATAAAAATAATAATAATAATAATAGACTCCGTGGGATTTTTACATGGTAAAAAATTTCGTATCGATGGTAATAATTAATGAGCTTCAATAATTTGCCATTTGTCTATTTACTGTCTATTAATGAATTATAGGGTCTTGGTGGATAGATAACTTGATATCATTGCTTCCACTTGCTAATTCACCATAGCCTCACTGCTGTAATTGAATAATTAAGTGATTGAATAATTAAGTAATTGAATAATTAAGTAATTGAATAATTAAGTGATTGAATAATTAAGTGATTGAATAATTAAGTAATTGAATAATTATGTGATTGAATAATTAAGTAATTGAATAATTAAGTAATTGAATAATTAAGTAATTGAATAATTATGTGATTGAATAATTAAGTAATTGAATAATTAAGTAATTGAATAATTAAGTAATTGAATAATTATGTGATTGAATAATTAAGTAATTGAATAATTAAGTGATTGAATAATTAATTAATTGAATAAAATTTAAGTGATTGAATAATTAAATAATTGAATATCTATGTAATTAAATAATTAAGTCATTGAACTGTTGAGTTTCCAGCTAACTTAGAAAGTAAGTCTAAATTCGATCAACTGCATTTTTCCTTGATTCTGTGTTTGCACAGATCTTCGTAGAAACTAATGAAAACTCGTTTAGCTCGAATTGCTCAAGTTAACAAATTGCATAAATTTGTTTTTTAGAAAACGTCGCGCAATTTACAGCGCCCAGAAACTGTCGAAAGCCTGTACTACATGTACCTCGTGACAAAGGATCCAAAGTACAGGATCTGGGGCTGGAATATATTCGAGTCTTTCGATAAATACTCGAAGGTTGCCGTTGGTTACGCAAACATCGCAGACGTCAACAACAAATACAATACGCCTCACCTCGACAAAATGGAGTCGTTCTTTCTGTCCGAAACCCTCAAGTATCTGTATTTGCTCTTTGAGGATCGGCCGAACATTTTGCCGCTTGACAGATACGTGTTCAACACAGAGGCACACCCGCTGCCGATCTACGACAGTTAGTGATGGACCAAGTTTCGTGCTTTCGATGTTTGCACCACTTGAGATTTTTGGTCGTTGTTTCTTGGGAGTTTTTGGGGTGCCGATAGGTTTGTCGTTTCTTCAGGGGATTTGGGGGATTTCGGCTGTTGTAGTTACGCAGTCGAATGTGGATGATGCTGGGTGTTGTAGTTTCAGCGTTGTTGGGATTCGGCAGATGAAGTATTTTTTTTGTGTTGTGCGGAGAAGTTGCAAATAGGAAATTGAAACTGTATCTGAGTTGTGTTCTCACGAAAGCAAGGTTGAGAGGTGCTGTGATTTTATTTATCAATTCTCAGATGTCTTAGCTAGAGCTGCCATGAGAAAAGCACGGGGTCGGGAGACGTCTGCGTGATAGGAACGTTTTACAGCATCCTACTAGTCACCTATCACGGTCTGCACACCTGGACCTTTGAATGGTTTAGCATTCATTGAATAAAGGTAGCAGGTTGTATTAAAGGATCTGACCGATTGATTGGAAGGTGTACAGGGTTGTAGAAGACGTGTACATATTAGTTTAAAAATTGCACAATTGACTGTTGCGCGTCATTCGGGTAGTGAGTAAGTATGAGCGTCATATGCAAGCGCTGAATCGGATCTCAATAATGACCTGCATGTGTAAAATTCTCTCATTGAATTCTGCGTTTCTTGTTGACCAAGTCATATCATCATTCCACTGCATTCTTTTAATGTGTTGTATTAGGGAAGTCAATAAGGAAAGGCTATGAAAATGACCAACTACTAGAAACCTTCACTTCCCCTTGTCCTCTTGCCCACATTATCCCCAAATCGCCCTGTCAGACATCCGCAGTTAAGGAGTGTATCCGGTGTTGTGTCTATGCTGTCTATCATTCAGGGCTTAATGCATTGAATGTTGTACTGTGATATCAAATGAAATGTGATTGAGTCCAATGTAGTACAAACTGCTTTGTGGCAGAAGATGGTGTGTACAGCACACACTGTGCAGAAACAACTCTACTAACCATAGATATTCACATAAACTCTCCGTGTCTGCATTAGAGTTCTTCATGGACATCCTGTGTTATGAGCAAGTCGTAATGTAAAAATGTCGTAAAAATGTTATGTTAATGGCTATGCAATGTTTAGTTTTCTAGATAACTTTTGTGCTTGCCTTTTGTAGATGCTGCAGTATTTTTATATTTTGTGGCCGGGCAAGAATTCTTTTCAAGTAGATGTAATATATGTTGAATACCGTAGATTGGGGCTGTCTATTGGTAGTCATGTTGCTTGGAAGAATTTCAGGTACAATTTTTGTAAAGGATGATATATCCCCTGAGACAATTACTATGTAGGACCATGAGCAAGTCTTTCATTTGTAAACACACGTGCATCAGATTCAAGTTTGCCTTGAGTGCGTACGTAAGTGTAGTGTGATGGCAATAATACAAGATCTGTAGGCAAAGACATTGTCACATTGCAGTGTATTTTAACTTTGAAATCATTTCCATGAAAACTGTTCATATCTATTGGCCAATATTTGTAGGGAACGTACGATGTGGTGCAGCAGTCATAATCCATTGTTTGTTCGTGGACCTTTTCGAATTTTATTTCATTAAGTACCTTCTTAGGAGGATGCATTGTTAAGCTGTTATAAATGTGTTTTTTAGAATTTGTAAGTAATTTGTTAAGTATGCAAAACATTTTAGAGGTGCGTTAACCTGTGTATTGTTATGTCGTTATCGAAGCTAAGCCGGCCATTTTGTTTCACGCAAACTTACTGCAGTTTGTGCTGTTTTAGTCATTATTCTGTTTTACTTGTTGACATTATCTGTGAACTGGCTTCCTGTTCTGCAAAGGATCTTTAAAATGAGACCTATAGCTATGCAACATTGAACATTTTGGTCAAAATGAACATACATTTGGGGCGAGGTGGTGTAGTGGGTAGGTTCGAATCCACATTGCCGCATAGGGACCTTGGGCAAGTCCTTCACTCGCAATTGCTCAGCGCTTTGGCGTGAAACTTCGATGCAGTATCCACTCTGTAGTCGGGAGCGCCTGAGTAAGAAGGTACTAGGGAGCTTGAAGGGACGCTGTAACAAGTGCGCATACTACAACATTGAAATGATCCAATAAAAAATACTTATTTGAGTTCTCATTCCTCCGGTTTACCATTTATTATTCACTGAGCTCGTTTGAAAATCTTGCTCTGGTCATAACTAGAACTTTTAGAAACAGTCTGTTTTAAACTCCCCCGTGTCTGTCAATTCTGCAGTCTTTTGTCGTATCATTCCTCACTTAAAACACCTACCAGTAACTAGAACTTTTAGGAACAGTATCTTATTAAACTTGTGAATAAGCAACTTTCTCAAGTTGCTTATTCACATTGTCTTTGAATCGATAGAAGTTTCTAAGTAATCGTACCGGGGTCAGTTTAAGCAGGATGGTGTTGATTGAGCGATAATTGGAAAGTTTATCTGGCTCTAATCAGTGAGTCTTCAGCTAAGCAACATTCGAGTTTGACTTGGCAATATTTTATATAAATGCCATAGATGTGTTATACCTAATTTTGTGGGGCATGGTGGTGTTGGGGTACGCTTGGAGCCGGAAGGTTGCGGGTTCGAATCCACTTCAAGCCGTTGCGTAGGGACCCTGAGCAAGTCCTTCACTCGCAATTGACCATGCACTTCAGCATGAAACTTCGATTCAGTGTCCGCGCTGTAGTCGGGAGCGCCTCCGAGGAGATTCTTGAAGGGGTCCTATAACAAGTGCTCAAACATACATCTATGGATAATGATTAGGAGTTTGACTTGGAGAGTAGAATTTGACTTAATGACAATTAACAAAATTGCCAAAAATTAATGTAAGGTCAGATAATACACAAAGCCGCCGAAGACAATTTGTTCAATTTACATAACCACAAGACAGGCCAACAGAACGGACGAATGCATACAATCAGCAACGTTAGTAAACGAAACAAACTTAATAATCAGCTAATATAAACCAATATGCCTATCCCACACCGAAAATTGCACGGGCGCGTTAATATTTCGTGTCTATCAGCAGTCCAAAAACTCGGGAAGTCAACAAGGAGCAATCGGTAAGCGAGCAATCTCTTAGCAAAAAACAATTCTGCCTAATTTGGGATAAAAACCCCACCGATTAGACGCATCAAAACCCGGTGAAACTATAGTATCGGGCACCGAATAACGACACTAACCCTGATCAACCCTCACGACGCCTAATCTGACCTAGCCGACCCTCACGATGTCTAACCGATACGTCGTTCCCGATACTATAGTTATGCCTCAAAACCCCATACACGTAATTGCAAAAAATATTGGCTAGGGATGAAAATTATTCTGGTTATTCCTCCATATTAAAATCTTTAGTTGTGCGCCATTTTAACAAGAGAATATATATCATCGTCGTCTGAGGAGAACGCCATTATAGGTGGCGCTATATTCTGTATTCATGTCCACGTCGGTCAGCAGCGGTGGTCACTCGTTGCTTTCAGGGCTGACCGCCTCGGCCGGGCTAGTAGCCGTTGGACTGGTCAGCGCAGACGCAGCCGAGCTGCCCTGGTCAGTTGCCTCTTCTGACGTCTGTCCACCTAGACATTAATCAATTGTATTAATATTATTATTATAATTGCGGTAGATGCGCCTAGCCTAAACATCCTAAATAATAGGATATTATTACAAACGAGATAATTAATAATGAACCGGACTATATTAGGCCTATAGGCGTAAAACTTGGTCTTGGCTTGAATTTAAAATCCGATCTTTGCAGTTATTGGCATTGAGCAAATATTTCCATCTTTTCACATAGGCCTATTTGTCAATTTCTGTCGAGGTTATTTTCTGCTTTATCTGCATCGCTAGCCAACCCAGCCATAATGAGTAGACTGGCCGCACGCTTTCCTATTCCTACTCTAATACAAGAATCTCATCAATATCCTTGTATTAGAGTGCGAATCGGAAATACGCTGGCCACACACTCTCCCCTCATAATAACAAAAATCTTCGGTTTTTTTATTAGTGCTTACTCGGCCTATTATTCATAGAATGAATGGATGATGAGAAATTTATTAGGCCTACAGGAATCGCCTTTGATAGCCTATCATTGCCTGTCACGAAATAAAGTATCACCCGTATCAATTGTATCCCCCCAAATTAAAAGAAGTCGAAAAAGTCAATTCCGCGTGTATTTTTTGGGCAAATTAATTTTCATCTGCTTTGTTTTGAACAATGACACTAACAGGTATGTTTATTCCTACCAGATAATTTGTTTTGCCCTGTTTTTAGAGCACTTAAAACATTTAAAACGCTCAAGACCACTCAGAGTCACTAAGTAAATTCGAGTTGCCTTTATCTGAGCATTGCTTAGGACACTTAAAACAATTAGAGTCACTTTAAATTTTGATTACAGCATACATTTTTTTATTATGCGCATTTTTCAAAAAAGGGGATAGAATGGTTTATCCCCCCGGATAGTATAGACCGGTTAATTCCATCCGGAGGGATAGATTAATTCATCCCCCCGGATCGCTTTCAAGGGGTAAGTACTCCGTTTCGTGTCACCGGCAGCATGCATGCGGGGCGTCCATCACACCCAACTGCTCAGTTCATCAATGCCATCTGCCGAATGAATGGCTGACTAAAAAAATGTCGTAACGCTCGAGCGTTCGTTCACAAGCAGTGGCTTTTATAGCCAGGGCAGTCATAGGCTACAAGCAGCTGGGGCTGAAAGTGGTTTCGAAAAGTTGCCGTGTCTGAGTGAAACGGCTGTTTTGGGATTTTGGCCCGAAAATTTTCTGATGACCTTTTTAAATCATTCACACTGAATTTCCCAATAACTGAACCAATTTCCCTCTAAATTTGGTAATTGGTTTTGATTGAATGTTAACCATTCGACCCGGCTGAGACCCGGCAACAGCAGGTAACGAAAATTGACGCCGGCCCGGGTCACCAACCCTGACAGATCCGGCTCACTTTCAGTCCTGCATACAGGTAACTTGGCGCGGTGGTGTAGTGGGTATGTTCGCTGCCTTGCAGCCGGAGTGTTGAAGGTACGAATCCACCTCAAGTCGCTGGGTAGGGACCTTGGGCAAGTCCTTCACTCACAATTGCTCAGCATTCCAGCGTGAAACTTCGATGTCCGCGCTGCAGTCGGGAGCGCCTCTGAGCAGCGCGGTTGAAGAGGTGCTATAACAAGTGCACATTCACGTACATTACCCTAAAGCCCTCTTTCTTCTCACTCTCCCTCTCTTCCCCCTATTCCCATATTCCAACGAGAAGAAGGGACCTGCTTACCTCCAAGCGGTTGTAGGAATTCGATTGGCATTGGAAAGATGATGGTTGAATTCTTTTCCGATGCGATTTGTCCGAGGGTCTGAAGGTAGCGCAGCTGAAGGGCGGAGTGCGATTCATCGATGATGTCAGCAGCATCCTTCAGCGCTCTCGCCGCTTTATGCTCTCCCTCCGCAGCGATCACCTGCACACGCACGCACCCACACACGGACATGTAGATATATATGGTGAAAATTGACTGGTGGGAAGGGGTTGGTAGGTTTCAGATTGAGAGGCGATTGCAAGAGAGAAAGAGGAAGGTAGAGAGCTGGACAGACACGCAGGGAAGCATAATTTTACAGAGATGGAACCGATTGATTGAGAGAACCAGAGAGACTTAGACACGGTGAGAATTTGCCTGGGGTTTGGGTGTTTCAACCCTCTAGTCTTTCTTAGGAACGCATAGTAAAGTCTGTTTTTCACACCCCAATTCCAAGTTTATCATAGTCCAAGTTCAACCCCACCTCACCCAGTTATTTTTCCACAATTCTCACACTGGACTTAGAGACGGAGAGAGAATGAGAGGACAGAGATTGAGAGAGATTGAGATAGATGGAGAGAGAGACAAACAGACAGACAGACAGAGAGACACGGAGAGGGAGACATCAATTTTATAGCGAATGAGAGACATACAGAAAGAGAGAGAGACAGAGCTGAACAGACAGAGCGAGAGAAACAGAGAGACAGAGGCAGATATATCATATATCATATATAAATGGCCAGATCGAGAGAGAGAGAGAGAGAGAGAGAGAGAGAGAGAGAGACAGACAGACAGACAGACAGACAGACAGACAGGCAGACAGATGGATGGATGGAGACTACAGCGATCGTTGAACGAGAAAGTGATGAGTGACATCGATTAATTGATTGATCGTCTGACATTGCGAGTGTGAACAGACGAGCGTGTCATTGCATGACGAGTAAATAACTGATTGATTTATTGATTGACTGATTGATTGATTGAATGATTGAAGAATTATCTGATTCAACAAATTAATTCGTTGCAAATGAACGGAAAATACGGCACGCATAATAGCCTATGCTTATAATAATTATAATAATTATACACTATTTGAGATGGCCTATAGATCTGATGTCGACACCAACCTTTGCTCTTGCCTCTCTGGCTGCCTCTGCTTCAGCCGCCATTGCTCTCTGCAGTTGAACCGGTAATCGAACGTCTTTCCTAAGTCAACAAACAATCAGAATTATTTATTTATTTATTT
>OX457045.1:47479237-47506737 GCA_949752735.1 Lumbricus terrestris
TATATATACATAATATATAGGTTACTGCGCACATGTTCGTATATATGTATACACAGAAACGTGGAAGGCGGAGATAATACAGCAGCAGCGATATTATAATAGTTCCAATATATCGTATATATACTGCATGCATAGAGGTGGAGTGCAGATACGAGTTCCATCTCATCCATTCGTCGATAAAATCCTCTTCATAATTCACAAGAATTGACGGCAACCAACTCCTCGTCCTCGTCCTCCTCGTCCTCCTCTTCCTCCTTCTCCTCCTCCTTCTCCGTCTTCTCCTCCTCCTCCTCCTTCTCCTCCTCCTCCTTCTCCTCCTCCTCCTCCTTCTCATCCTCCTCCTCCTCCTCCTCCTTCTCCTCCTCCTCCTGCTCTTCCTCCTCTTCCCCTCCTCCCCTCCTCTTCCTCCTCTTCCTCTTCCTCCTCCTTCTTCTCCTGCTCCTCTTCCTACTCCTCCTTCTTCTCCTCCTCCTTCTCCTTCTCCTCCTCCTTCTCCTCCTCCTCCTCCTCCTCCTCCTCCTCCTCCTCGGTCACGGCATCTTACGCTCAACTACGATACATACATGTACAATATACATGTAGGCCTACATAGAACAATGTCATCTCATGAGATATGATATGAAAACGAGTAATGGAATAATTGATCATGCAGCACATTGATGATGGATGACATATGGATGGGTGGGTGGATGGGTGGATGGATGGATGGGTGGATGGATGGAGGGATGGATGGATGGGTGGATGGATGGGTGGATGGGTGGATGGATGGAGGAATGGGTGGATGGATGGGTGGGTGGGTGGATGGATGGATGGGTGGGTGGGTGGATGGGTGGGCGGATGGGTGGGTAGATAGATGGATGGGTGTGTGGATGGATGGATGGATGGATTGGTGTGCGGATGGATAGATGGATGGGTGTGTGGGTGGACGGGTGTGTGGGTGGGTGGATGGGTGGATGGATGGATGGGTGGGTTGGTGGATGAATGGATGAATGGATGGATGGGTGGGTGGATGGGTGGATGGATGGAAGGTTGGGTGGATGGATGGATGGGTGGATGGATAGATGGGTGGATGGATGGATGGGTTGGATTGTCTAATAAGTACATGGTTGTTGACCGTGACAGTTAGTGCATGGCTCCGATGTCATCGTGTGTACTTATGATGCATGAACGGGACTGTGTTAGAGCTGGTTGCTCGATCACACCATACATGGCAAACAAATAATAATTCTTGTTTTTTCAACAATCCGGTTGACAGATCGCAGACCGGTTAGAGTATACAGTACCGGGGCGGATACATAAATGCCTGGAAGGGAGGGGGCAACATTTTTGGCCTTGGGTCCCAAAGCATCTTCGTTGGTTTTTCGCCGAAAAAAACTGATGTCCTTTTTATTTTTTAGTCTCTCTACAAACAAATTAAAAGAAACCTTTGACAACTCCGGTTTTTAAAAATCTGATTGTCGTTTTTTAGTCATAATATTATTAGGCTACTTTCACTCTCTCTCACATTTTCCCGCTGCATATTGGTTGAAAGCTTGCTGAAAGCTGATGGGTCCTGTGTAAATCTTTGAATGGGTTGGCCATGGCCGAATTTCCCCACCCCGGATCTGCCCTTGTACAGTGTACACTAAAGTCTACTCATAGGCAGCTATTTTAATTATAATCTATCTTAACTACTACTTACAGAACAGACAGCTTGCATACAAGGACGCTAATTGGAAGCCTTCAAAGCACGTCTGTCCTATACAGAAGCTTCGAGAATCGAACTCAGCACCGCTGATCTCCATGCTATAGTGTGCAGTGGCGTCTACCAATGGGGGGGGGGGGGTTGGGAGAACGTTCTCCCACGGTTTCTGAAAGTGGGGGTTTGACGTTTTTCGAATGTAAATTGGGGGTTGGTGAATTTCTATTAAATAAAGGCCTGGAATACGAAAATTATTATTTGTGCATCATTTATTATCGAAAAACATTATTACCTTGGACTAACGAACCCACGGTTCGCTTGATGTCACTTATATTCCGTAGGGAGCAGGACAACTCATAGACATTAGTGTCAGTCAGGTCCCTGGCATGCAAGGGTGGAACACACCCATTCGGGATTGACCTCTTATCGCTAATCACGTTTACTGACGGAGCCAAGCCGAAGCCCCACCCTTGGCAGGTGATGAAGGCAACAAAATTAATGATTGCGACGGTCGCGCAGCAAGAATCAAACGACCCGTTTGACACTTGCTGTGCACGTGTAGCCTACCATAGTCTTCGGACAGTGGTCCCTTCTGTAAAAGTAGCCTAAGCGTAATCTAATAACAGATGTTTCGCATTAGATTCCCAGCCAGCATATCGCTGAAATGGATAAGAGCAGCTCTGATGTAAAGCAGAGTATTTCCATGCTATAGAGATGCAGCCATAAGTGCAGGAAGCTAGATGGTAGGCCTAGTCATTATACATGTAGGTCTACCATAGACAACCGAATTTGACTGTTTCTGTGTTATAAGTTTTTCTTATTTCGCGAAGAGTTGCATCGACATCAGCAGGAGTTGTCAACAGCTAACGGTCTGCCTATACACAGAGAGTTTCTGTGGAGAATTCGAATTATTAGCTTTCAGCTTCTAAGCGCATGGACGGAGATTTAAAGGGGTGGCGGAGATGCCTATATCGCCCCAATGTTTCAGAAATATTTCATAAATATCATTATAATTTACTACAGTGTTATTCATTGAGCTTATTTGTCTATAATGAAAATTCGTCTAAGATGGCAACTTAAAAGCCGCCACCACAGTCTGCAAATTTAAAAAATTAAGCATTGGGAGCGACATTTATTGAAGTCTTGAACCACATCTCTGAGCACTGAGATCATGACAGCTTAAAATGCTACGTACGGCAGCAAAATGTGCAAATCCAAAAATTGTATGCAATTGGGAGGCGACACTCTGAGGTCTCAAACCATGGCTAGGCTAGTATCAGCATGGAAAAATGAGTACCGGTAATTTTTATTAAGACGACACCTTAAAATGCTGCCATTGCATTGTGGAAATTCAAAAAGTTTCTAATGGGTCACTGAAAAAGTACAGCTATTTTGTTAAGACGGCACCTTAAAATGCTGCCATTGCAATGTGCAAATTCAAAAAGTTTCTGATGGGAAGGGGCGCATCCCTCCCCATACCCCTGCCCCTCACAGTGCAACGCACATCACGAGCGTCCATCGGTCGCTCAATTGTCTTCCCCCCAGAAACCTCAATCCCCCCCCAGAGGAGGGGACTAGATTAAACACTGTGCGTACGTAACATATGAACAGATTTCCATACAATTGTTTTAAGTCGGCGAAAATGGGGGGTTTGTTCTCCCACTCCAAGTGGGGGGGGTTAGACGCCACTGATAGTGTGAGTATAGTGTGTTATCCAATGCACCACTCTGACCCATAAGAACTGCAGAATGGATCCGCCATGCTGTATGTTTTATTGCATCAATAAATTTATGAAGCGCCTTTCACGGTGCACAGTGTGCAGAAAGGCGCTACCATGCAGTGCGAAAAGACCAAAAGAAAAGAAATTTGCATTGGGCTGGAGAAGATATGTGTTGGGGTATACCAGTTAACAACAAAGAACGTGTCATTGGAGAGAGGAGGAGGGCTGATTAAAAAGAGCAGGACATAGCGCGCGATCGCTGTGGTAAAACTTTTTTATATAATAGGCTATTATAGCCTACTAAATTCAGACCTTCGAATGTAGGCTACATTTACCCGTTTCGAAACTCCCCGCCCACCAGTGCTTTTTTTTAACGTGCAGCTCAACACTAAATGTGCATTTCTAACTGGATATGTGCAGTTGTAGAAGCACTTCTGTCATGCTAAAGATAGTTAAATGTGGTCGTTGTCATCCGATTGGAACTAGTTTACCATGGAGAACGGGAAGGAAAGAAAAGGGGCTGTGCAGTTCCAAAAATTTCTTAGGTTCAAAGAAGCCCTGCCGCTCACAATAAATACATCACTCTGGCAACCGTCCGTTTTATCTTCCGTTTATATAGAGACTATCTCCTAATTGCAAATGGATGCATCTCTCCCGTCGTCATTTAAATCGCTAATAATTTCCCGTTTCGTCGAAGAAGATAATATCGATTGCTTTTGTTCAGTTGCTATCTTTACCGATCGACCGACTTCATAGTATTCATCGTCTGCACCAGAAACGAGCCGACATAAATCTTTATAAAAACACCGCTCTCATTTGCAAGTCAAATGCATCCTATAGACTAGAGTGTTCGCACGCAATTTGATTCAATCTGCGAAAAATAAATGCGTTACATAATATCCGAGTTTCGACTAGTCTGCCGTCTGAGTCCCTGCCTCCTTGAACGCCCATCGTCGTCCGAAAGGCAGTGAAGCGTACGTCGTGCATGCACTGCGGCAAACTATAAGGAGGCAGTGAGGCGTACGATAAGACGTAATTCCGGTCCGCGAATGTTTTTTGCTGGGGAACGTACAATGAAAACAATATGGCGGCGATCGGAATGTTTGCCTGGCTTTGTGCATCACACACATTGAGAGCTACGAAGCATGAGGACTCCACCACTGCATGTAGTCTGGTAGCGTCAGGCCCAATACAAATAAGATTAAGGAGGGAGACTCGACAACCATAAAGTTATAGGGTAATTACAGGGGCGGATACTGAAATTTTGGAAGGGGTGGGCCAAATTTTTGGTCTTAGGCAAAAAAATCTTTGGCCTTTCGCCGAAAAATTTGATTGATGACTTTTTATAATAGGCCTAGTCTTTCTACCAATAAATGACTAAAAAGTAAAAACCCGTGACAACTCCGGTTATATGCAAGCTTGTGCAAGCTGATGACCTTTTTTTAAGTCATAGGAGGCTTTACTACTTTTTCTCTCTCACCTTTCCCGCTGCATCAGCCTAATTGAAAGCAGGTTTTTTAACGTGCAGTTGTACACAAAATGTGCAGTTCTAAATGGATTTGCGCAGTTGTAGAAGCACTTCTGTACAGTTAAAACTAGCAAAAAAGGTCATTGTCATCCGATTGGAAGTAATTTACCATGGAGGATGGGAAAGGAAAGAAGGGGCTGTACAGTTCCAAAAATTTCTTAAAAACAGCCCTAATTGAAAGCTTAAAAGCTTATGAGGGGAGGGTGGGTTCTGTGCAAATCTCTGAATGGGGGGGGGGGGGGGGGGGGTGGTGGTGGCCGGATTGCCCACCCCGGTCCACCTCTACAGAGTAGTTAAAGGAAGTGCTATACAAACGACATAATTATAAAAAGAAAAAGGCAATATTTTACAGTCAACACATAGGCCTAGGCCTATACTGAGATAGGGCCTACCTTTCATCTTCATACCACCTTCCTGTCACAAGGCGCCAAACTTGCCGCTACACCATACACTGCATCCCATAAATTTCATAATAATGTCACTTTCTATGACAACTAAACCTTTTGTTTGATGTAAAGCCGCTGCTGCATATTTTAGACTGTTTATTATGCACGAACAGCGACGCACCGTGTTCTCAAATATCCGTTAGGCCTATACACTTTTGCGATTCAATATTTTATTTGAGGGTTGACAAAAATATAGCGATTCCCGTTTTTTTTCCATGGCTCGGTACCAAAAAGTCGCTGCACACATTTTGAATTGAGTGCCAGCGATGTACAGCGTCATGAGAGCGTCGCTTGAAATATGGCACTCCCTAACTGTGTTCTGAATAGTTAATACCTTCGAATCTATCAATACGAGCGGTTTATTAGGGAATAAATTTTGCCGTGAGAATAGCGGATGCGACAAAATGCTCTCGGCTGTGAAATGTGCATTGTCCCTTTGCCAAGGGTGGGGTAGGTAAAAAAAAGGCAACATGGCGGCGAAGATAACGGGTGTGTTGCCGAATCGGTACCGCATCGAATATGGTTCCGTGTACGGGCTAAATTTGGCATGCACTTTGCCGGATAATAATTGCGATTGAAAATTTATATAGCGCCACTTAAATGGAAACTTATTATCAGCTAAATTGACTCGAAAGTGTGATAGAATGCAATGGGTCTGTATTTCATAAGTGGGTATACCTGAAACGCCGCCAATGTCCACTGATACATTAGTTACATCTCTCCAATTCCAACTCTAGGAAGACTACTTCCTGTGCAGCACCTGCGCATGTCAGCAGATCTTTTTCTTTATCAGAAATCCAATATGGGCTATATTAATTATCCTGACTCCTCCTCTTCCATTACCACTTTTGCGTTCCGCTCATTTCCTAAACACCATGCACCGCAGCCATGGGTATACAAACGGCCGTCTGTCTGACCTAATGGAACTTGACCTGGAATCGACTATGACCTTCTCCATTCCCATTCGTTTTGTTCATAATCATTGTTGCTCTCAGGTGTAGCTTTAGAAACCATCGGGATTCAATATTATTTATTACATAATAAAGTCTATATTATTTTTTATTAGATAATAATAATAATAATAATAATAATAATAATAATATTATTATTATTATTATTATTATTATTATTATTATTATTATTATTATTATTATTATTATTATTATTATTATTATTATTACAATAATTATCATTACCACCATCATCTTCATCATCTTCATCATCTTCACCACCACCACCACCACCACCACCACCACCACCACCACCACCACCACCACCACCACCACCACCACCACCACCACCACCACCACCACCACCACCACCACCACCACCACCACCACCACCACCACCACCACCACCACCACCACCACCACCACCACCACCACCACCACCACCAATAATAATAATAATAATAATATTATTATTATTATTATTATTATTATTATTATTATTATTATTATTACAATAATTATCATTACCACCATCATCTTCATCATCTTCATCATCTTCACCACCACCACCACCACCACCACCACCACCACCACCACCACCACCACCACCACCACCACCACCACCACCACCACCACCACCACCACCACCACCAATAATATTATTATTATTATTATTATTATAATTATAATCCTTTTAATATTTTCAACGAACAACATCAAAACAGGAAGTACAATAAAATAAGGGAAGCAATAACTAATATTATATATCCTCTGGGACCGGCTCAGCTAAAGTTCCTCGAAAGGCCACCGAGTTAAAACGCTGAACGGTCATAGAGAGACGTTGCAGCAAAAAGCAGGTCTCTCTCAGTTCACCAGAGGACAAAGTTAGGATACGGCCTAGATCCGACAAAAAATTTAGGCCATCAGAGCAAATTGGACCTAGGGTTTCAAGGGCAAGAGGGACAAAGAAATGTGTGTTAAGAAGAGCGACGTATTTATTATTTATTATTATTATTATTATTATTATTATTATTATTATTAATTATTATTATTATTATTATTATTATTATTATTATTATTATTATTATTATTATTACAATAATTATCATTACCACCATCATCTTCATCATCTTCATCATCTTCACCACCACCACCACCACCACCACCACCACCACCACCACCACCACCACCACCGTCATAATTAATTTGCTACTGTTTCGCAGGTTCCGATTTGTCGTCGCACCCGCCCGTGTCCAATCAGAGCGACCGCCTGCATCCGGGACTTTCAAATGACCAGCTGACGACAACGACGACGACGATGACGATGCAGAGTGTCGATTGTGAGAGCAGCGACTATGATGACGGGAAGCGGCCGCGGGGGAACCGGGGGGAGGGGGGTGAGTGTGGCGGTCATTGTGAGTCGATCGTAAATAGACTTCGAAGGCGATTCCTTTGAACTCTTTTATCGGTTCGTGTGGTCGTATGCTTCACTACTCTGTGTAATCATAATACGACTGCGGTCGATGCTCGGCTCTCTGCTGCTGCTGTAGATCTCTTCAGCGCCATGGTCGGCATGCATGTGTGTACATATTATGGGTGAATATGCATTTGTACACGTATATATATATATATATATATATATATATATATATATATATACGTACAGTTTGAATACGTATATATATATATATGCCTACAGTTTGAATCCACGATATGTCATATATATATATATGTATATATATATATGCATATGTGCATATTATATATGTATACATGTATATGATATAAAATATCATAGGTTCACACACGAGCGCACACGTCATCATTTGCCATCATATTGGGTCTGCCCATGCAAAGGAATGCACTTCCTCCTGTTTATGTGATTCTATTCTTCCTGTACCGGTACTTCTTTCTGTTCCTATATCTCATCTCTGTCTCTCTTATTTCTTCTCTCAATGTATAGGTGACCTGCACTCTATAAGCTAGCGCTACTGAAGGCTCACTGCTGCGTGAATGGCGCTAAACAAAAAGTCCCAAATTACATTTGTGCATAAAGTGCAGAAAAACAACTGCTTGGACCCTCCTTACCTTGCCCTGCTGTGCGGGCCAAATAATGGCAGAACGATGCCCAGATTTTAAAGTAAGTGCCTGGACGCCGTCCATGACCGTCCAGGCACACTTTAAGCCTTGATTACATTACATGCACTCACACATCATTCCCGTGTTGCAAGAACGCTTACATTACAGCAAAGTTTCATGCATTCGTGCACTGTGTTACGACGCCATAGAAATCGTCGGCATTACAACTACAGTTTGTACATCGGCAGCCACTTGAGGCGCCACCAGTACGCACCGCAATCGACGTCATAAAAGCGTGCACTCCAGTTGCTCAGAGACCTCTTGTCTACGGTTTCCCATAGAGAAAGGCAAACTGGCGTAAGACGATAAATCTGTCGACAGATGGCCGTTGGACAAAGCGCCATTGAAAAGCAGACGACAAGATGGCGCCGTAACATGCATCTGTTAGACCTAATACGACAAAATGTGACGTATGTTTCGTTTCAATGGCGTCCCCTAGTGACGAGGCATCAAAGAAATCGGTGAAAATTAGCCGTAAACGTTGGTCGAATGAGAATGAGAGACGGATGTTTCTCCTTCAAAATGAACGATGATCGAGACTATTGGCGTTTTCGAAATGACAGATCACAACATCTGGTGCTAGGCATGCCATATAATAATATAGTCAGCACGCATAAGTCCGATTTACGTAGGTTGAGAATAATCTGTAGAGTAGATTAAACTAAATGTATTAAGAACGCCAATATATTATAGACATGATCAGGTTGATTTGTTATAGCACTCAATTGCAGTAAACATTAATTTTATGAAGCGCCTATAATAGGGTGGACCGTTCAGAGGCGCTCCCATTGCGCAAGGTTACGAGAGAAGAAATTGTTTCTGAGAATAGAACAAAATGAGGAAGAGAATTTGAGACTTAGTATATAATTATTATTGCTATATAAACGGGCACATTGATGTTCCAAAAAGAGGGACATGCAGTTTAGGTATATCGTATACAAAGGACCAGGACTGATGCATGGCTGTTCTAGTATGAGAAACTAGAAGATCGAATCTGTTTGAAGATTGAAATGGACGATGCGAAAAGGATGAGAAAGGTCAGAGTATCACATCGGTTAAATGATGTTTTGGGAAACGATTTAAGTCGACCCACTTATTAGACTAAAATGTTGACATACATAAATGTTAGGCCTAATTGTACCAATCATGTATAGCGATGGGTATATACTATACAGATATATAATTATAATCAATTACGATCGTTAATCCGTTTGAATTAAAGTCACATAGCCTATAATATATATGCCTATATTTGCTTATCGATCAGTCTCAGAATTACAATCAGAATTAGAATCAGCATCAGAATCAGAATTAGAATCAAAATTAGAATCAGAATCAGAATTAGAATTAGCAGAATCTTTTATAATCATCATAACTTATCGATCAGAAGTCAGAACTAGATTTCGACGATTTTCGATACATTCCATAGGCATATTGTTGGACACTTTATGCTTAGGATCTGCTGTAACTGATTATATCAGACCTTAATAGCACAGCTGGTGTTTAGGAAGGAGTGTCTTACGCGCCTAGAACTTTAGTCTAATTGCTTGCTGTATAAATACGACGCGACTGAGACATTTAGACAGGCACTGTTTGCGTTTGGAGGCACTGTTTGCGTTTGGAGGCATCGTTTGCTTTGGAGGAGTCACCGTTTGGAGTGGGATGATTCGTGGACACCGTTTGTCCTTTTGCTGGGGCTGATGCTTCGTTGGTGGCTTCGACCACATTCGTTTCTGGACCTGTTGTTCGGTGGTGCCTGTTGCCTGCCTGGTGACCTTTTGGAGAATTCGTGTCTTCGACGGCCGAGGTCTCCGTTAGACCTGTCGAAGTTGGTTGGTGCCGCTCTTTGTGTCAGGACTGGACTGCACGTTTTCGTCTATTGGTAATGTATAGTTAAGTTCCTTGTTGCCTGTAAATAGCTGTTCGATCATTAAAGTCATTTTGTTTATACAATCCGGAGGCCTTAAATCTTTTCCCCTAGACAACGCGCAACAGATGGGGGCCCGTCCTCTGTTTTTTTGGTGAAATTTCGGTAGGATAAATTTGTCCTATGTTTGGTTCGGTTGGTAAATCCGTCCTCTGTTTTGTTTGTGAAATTTCGGCTGTCCTCTGTTTTGTTTGTGAAATTTCGGCTGTCCTCTGTTTTGTTTGTGAAATTTCGGTCCTCTGTTTGGTTCGTAAAATTGGTCGGTGAAATTTGTCCAATTGCGGTTTTCATAGAGATTACGAGGTTGTTGGGGCGGTGAAATTGTGAAATTGGGAGAATTTTGGTGAAGTTGGAGTGCCGTGCGTAGTTTTTGAGAATGGAGGCGCTTGGGGCAGAGAAACCTATTGAGTTGGCGGATATTGTGGATATGTCGCTGGAGGACTTGAAGAAGCATTGTGAGAATTTAGGTGAAGATATCAAGGGATTGAGTAAGCCTCAGTTGCAGAAACTGGCTATGAAGGCTCTGTCGCCTCAACATGGGAGTGAGCAGTGGAAATTGAAGGCTCAAGTTCAGAAAGAGGCTGATGAGTTGGAGCGCATGCGGATAAAAGAAGATAGAGAATATGAGTTGGTGAAACTGAAGCTTGTGGCGGAGATGGAAGAGAGAAAGGAGTTAGCTTTAGCGGAAGAGAGAAAGGAGTTAGCTTTAGCGGAAGAGAGAAAGGAGTTAGCTGAGGAGAGAAAGGCGTTAGCTTTAGCTGAAGAGAGAAAGGAGGAGAAAAAGGTGGCAGCGGACTTGGAAGCTAAGCGCATACATATGGAGGAGTGTCGCCTGAGGATGGAAGCGGAAGAAAAAAAATTGGCTATTCAGTTGGATGACAAAAGATTGGCTGATAGAGCTGAGGAGCGACGACTTGAGGCGCAAGTGCGAGCAGAGGAAGGTAAAAGAGAATTAGAGGCGAGAAAATTGGATATTGAGTTGAAGAAAGTGGAAAGAGGTGAATATGAGGAATTACCTAGGAGTGGCCGTGATTCGTTTAGTTTTGGGTCTGTGATGAAATGTGTTCCAAAATTTGAGACCGAGGATATAGAACATTATTTGTGCGCGTTTGAAAAAGCTATGGCGTTACATAAAGTTCCGGAGGAAAAGTGGACGTCATTTTTGCAGCCGCAGTTAACAGGGAAAGCTTCTAATGTTTTTTCGGCGTTGACGTTAGAGGAGTGTGTTCAGTATGACGTGGTGAAGAAATCATTATTGACGGCTTTTGAACGCGTCCCTGAATTTTATCGAAAAAGATTTCGGTCGATGGGAAAAGAGAAATTTGAGACATTTGCAAATTATGCGTACCGATTACAACTTCCGTTTCAACGTTGGATTGAAGGGGAGGACGCTTGGGAGGATATTAATCGAATGAGGGAGGTTTTAATGATGGAACAGTTCGTGCAGTCCTTGCCTAGTGAGATACACAAGTGGCTGGTGGATAAACGTCCGGCTTCGGTGGCTGCCGCTGCTAGGTTAGCGGATGAATATTCAGTGGTGTATAAACAGGTGCCGAGTGAGATCCCTGGGGGATTCAGGAGAGATTTTTCGGAGTGGAGACCGAGGGCACAATACAAAGATGGAGACAGACGAGAATTTTCAAATTGGGGTCGAAAGTCACCGCCAAGGGTTTATTCGGGGTTCCGAAAGTTCCAACAGAATCGGGTGGTGGAGGACGAAAATTCTTTTGGGAATCCGGTCACGTGCAATTATTGTCGTTCGGAAGGTCATACTAAAGCGTCGTGTGAGAAATTGAAGAGAAAGGAACAAGAAAATTGGAGGGGCCCTGCACCTGTGGGATTGGTCCAGAAATTATCGGCGCCTGTGTTAGACAATGGATTTGGTGCTTGTATTGATACTGTAGACAAATTATATGCACCGTTTTGTGTAAATGGGAGTGTGTTTGATGATGCGAATGGTGTGAGGTCGATTGTGTGTCTTAGAGACTCTGGCGCGTTGCAGAGTTTGGTGAGTCGTGAATGTTTGAAGCCGAATGAATGGAGTGAGACGGGTGAAGTTAGGTTGTTGAAAGGTTTTGGTGGAAGTGTGATGGAGCAGCCTTTAGTTGAAGTGCGTGTGGAATGTGCATTGGTACACGGTGAAGTTTTGTGCTGCTTAATGGATACCCTGCCGCATGGTATTTCTTTCGTGATAGGTAATGATTTGGCGATGAGTGAATGGGTTGGTGATATTGCTGTTACGACAAGGGCGCAGGCGAGAGCGTTTAAGGAGGAATTGAAGGTGTGTGAGCGATTGGTGGGCGATGATGCATGTCAGTCTGGTGGGCTGGAGGTCGACCAAAGTACACTGTTGGTGGATGAGAGGTCGAAGGAGTGGTCGATGAATATTGATGACGGAGATTTATCTCGTTTGTATGATGTGGAGGATGAAGATGTGTTGAATGACTGTGTGCTTATAGACGCTGAATTGTTTTTGATTAAGGTTGACGATGCATACAATGGTGGTGGATTAGAGGACATTGATGAAAGGTCACATGGTTCTACGAGTGTTGTATTGTGGCATGATAGTGTGAAAGGGAGTGTAGTTGTGAAGTCGGTGATGACAACTGTTGTCTATGGTACATCATTTGGTTCGAACTGTTGGTGTTGTACTATTTCGAGTGTTGTTCTGTTGTGCATTTCTGTGGAGTTGGTTGAAAGATGTGTGGAAGTGCAGAAGTGGGTGGTATTTACGCATTGCTTTCTTGTGCACGAGGCGTCGAATGAATTTGTGTTGTCTGCGGAGTTGTTGTCGATGGACAAGGATGTGAAAGGTACAGTGCGCGGAATGTTGTTGAACGATAATCTTGTTCGGTGGCATGTGTATTTGGTAGGAGTTGTGAGGAATCGTGTGCATGATTGTTCTTGTGTTGCGTTTGCTTGTGGTGCGGGACAATCAGAGTACATTATTGATTCTTTGAATAGGCCTGTTTCTTGTGATTGGTCTGTTGTTTCGTCAGTTGTGGCCACGGAGTATGTGCATGAAGGTTCGTGTGTGGACTTGGATTGTGTTTCGGCATCTGAGGTTAATGTCACTGAGTCGCGCGTTACTGCACATGGTTTTCTTGTTAGTTCAGAGACGGAAGAATGTATTGTGGCTGACTGTTTCTCTGACTGTACGGATGGTGTTACACGTTTGGTGCTTGTGTATGGTGCTATTAGTGTGTCCGATGTGGATATGGTGTATGAGTGTGAGCGTGTGTCATTTGAGGTGTCTGATATTTCCGCGGTTATTGTTGAAGAGGTTGTAATGTGCAAGACTTCTCAGTGGTGTGTGGGAGTTTCTTTGCAGGATGTGCGTATGTTGGATGTTGGAGAGTCGATGGTCGGGAATGGACGTCGTCTACGCCGTGGGAGAGTGCTACGTCAAGAGACCGACGCGAGCTGCGTTGCTGTTCTGTGGTTGACGTGCTCCGGTATGCTGCGGTCGGCGACTGGAACTTATGGCACTGGGCTTGTCGAAGAATTGCTCGGTGGATCGTCACTATGGATTCCAGCATGGAGCCTGATGCTCTTTTCCGTCGTGGATCTATGCTGTTGTGGCATGGTGAAATGTGGGATATGGAGGGTATGGGAGTTGCTGCAAGTGGTAGCAATCAA
Source organism: Lumbricus terrestris (assembly GCA_949752735.1). Classification (NCBI taxonomy): domain Eukaryota; kingdom Metazoa; phylum Annelida; class Clitellata; order Crassiclitellata; family Lumbricidae; genus Lumbricus; species Lumbricus terrestris. The sequence continues at coordinate 47,493,268 of OX457045.1, forward strand.
TCAGAACAGTCTCCAGAAACTTTGGACTTGGCAGTTAGAAGTGCAACGTTCTTCTGGGAACCTTCAGCAGCAAAGTGTTTGGTTGAAGGTGTTGGGTGACTTAGTTTGTCGTTTTGCGTTCGGGGATTGATGTTTTAAGTAACTGTTGCGTGGAGTTGGGTAGGCAGAATTGTTCGTGTTGTTGTATCGAACTTTGTATGTTAGTACTGCCTTGTTACCGATGTCTAGTTAAGTAGCTGCGTTGTAATGTACTAAATGTTATAGTTAGTTAAGTAAATGAGACTTTGGGGAAATTTACTTCGTCGACCCTTTAGGTCGCCTCGTCTGTAAGGGGAGGGGTATGTTGGACACTTTATGCGTAGGATCTGCTGTAACTGATTATATCAGACCTTAATAGCACAGCTGGTGTTTAGGAAGGAGTGTCTTACGCGCCTAGAACTTTAGTCTAATTGCTTGCTGTATAAATACGACGCGACTGAGACGTTTAGACAGGCACTGTTTGCGTTTGGAGGCATCGTTTGCTTTGGAGGAGTCACCGTTTGGAGTGGGATGATTCGTGGACACCGTTTGTCCTTTTGCTGGGGCTGATGCTTCGTTGGTGGCTTCGACCACATTCGTTTCTGGACCTGTTGTTCGGTGGTGCCTGTTGCCTGCCTGGTGACCTTTTGGAGAATTCGTGTCTTCGACGGCCGAGGTCTCCGTTAGACCTGTCGAAGTTGGTTGGTGCCGCTCTTTGTGTCAGGACTGGACTGCACGTTTTCGTCTATTGGTAATGTATAGTTAAGTTCCTTGTTGCCTGTAAATAGCTGTTCGATCATTAAAGTCATTTTGTTTATACAATCCGGAGGCCTTAAATCTTTTCCCCTAGACAACGCGCAACAATATGTATACACATTCGATTCATATTTGAGCGCTTCTGAGCAGTGATGTTGAAGTGGCGCTATATAAATGCATGCGATTGAATGGATTGATTGATTCCTGTCCCATCACGACCTTCGTGATGGTCTCCTTAATAACCTCCATCCGTTCTTGCGTGACCTCTTCTGACCTTCGCCTCTCTCTCTCCCCTCTCCTAACCTCTTCATGCGTTCTCCGTCTTTTCAAGGGCATTGTTCTGCGTAAAATGAACTCTCCCTCCTCCCTCCATCCCTCTCTCCCTCCATCCCTCTCTCTCTCCCTCTCTCTCCCTCACTCTCTCTCTCCCTCCATCCCTCTCTCTCTCTCTCCCTCCATGCCTCTCTCTCTCTCTCTCTCTCTCTCTCTCTCTCTCTCTCTCTCTCTCTCTCTCTCTCTCTCTCTCTCTCTCTCTCTCTCTCTCTCTCTCTCTCTCTCTCTCTCTCTCTCTCTCTCCGTCCCTCTCTCCTTCACTGGCCAGCAGATGGAAGCAATTTGGCGCCTTCAAACCCCGCGCCACATAAACCAAGCTCAATATACATCCATCGAGTATAGGGTTGAATCCTGCCTCCGCATCCATCCAATCCGTTCGTTCGTCCTCATAAAGGCGCATCATGAATGCGTCCGTCACGTGACTCACGTCACGATGTCGTCGTCGTCGTAATGGCTGCGGTGATTGAAGTGGACGGACATAGTGGCCATAGTGGGCAGTGGTCAGTGGTCAGTGCAGATGGGGGTCACGGGGGTTGCACCGCAGTGCACTCTTCCATTCTCATAAATAACCTCCAAGTTATATTCACTCTATATTTGCCCCTCTACATATCGCTTCGTTCTAGGATATTGTCCTTATTATTTATATATACATTCACATATATATATACAAATCTGTACATATATTATTATAAATTACATGTATATATACAAATATGTATATAAAATTATATTATAAATTACATAATTATATCAAATCATCGTTAATAACTTTGATAGATAATTTATTATTATTATTGTTAAATAAATAAATAAATTTGTAACGCGCGCAAGGTTGCACCGAAATGTGAATCTGAGGCGCGGATATATTCAGCCGCCAGAGGAAGATGCAGTTGGAGATCCATGGGCGAAACTATGGTAGCCTATTGGGGACCGAATGACGAGATTAACCCTAATAATAATATTCTCTTTATTAACAATCCGGTTGACACACCGCAACCGGTTACAATGTAGGCCTACACTTATGCAATTTAAACAATTCACAAGATCGGAGATCACAGAATACACAAATCTTAACTATACTAACTGAGCAGACCGCCTGCAATATTATGGCGCCAATGGCAGTCTACAAAGCAAATCCGCCCTAATTCTTTCTCTCTTCTGTATATGCTCCTTGCATGCGCTGCATATTCAACGACCGTCGTCTGTCATTTTCGCGCCGATTCCGTTGTCATGGCGACGCAGCGTTGCGCTGTCGATGACGTTGTTCAGACGGAAATAATGACGCGACGGCACTCTGGTGCAATGCGCTTAAGTGAACATTTATATAGCGACTTTATTTTCGCTCAGTTGAAATGAGAGTGAGTGTGTGTGTGTGGATGGATGGATGGCTGACGGTCGCCTAAGGTTTGCGATTCATCGCCTATACTCGTCTACACATGTACAGTTGTACACCGCATATAATGTTGATTTGTATGTATGTATACGTATTATGCATGCATCATGTATGTACATAAAAAGACAGTCATGTAATCATGCATGTTTGCATGTCCGTCCGTCCGTCCGTCTGTCTGGTTGGCTGGTTATATATCTCGCTGTCTGTCTGGCTGTCTGTCTGTATGTATGTCTGTGTGTGTGTGTGTGTGTGTGTGTGTGTGTGTGCATGTATGCTATATTGCAACGATGTTACTGTATCTATAATAAATAAGTGGCAACAGAGTGGACTTGCCTCTTAAGTCGGTGCATCAAAAACGTACTCTTGATATATGTCAAAAGACTTACCTCTTGAGGTGGTATATGATAAGACTTACCACTTGAGATGGCACATGAAGGGCTTACCTCTTGATGTGGTCATTTAAAGAACTTACCTCTTGAGGTGGTCATTTAAGGACTTACCTCTTGAGGTGGTCATTTAAGGACTTACCTTTTGAGGTGGTCATTTAAGGACTTACCTCTTGAGGTGGTCATGTAAGGACTTACCTCTTGAGATGGCACATGAAGGACTTACCTCTTGAGGTGGTCATTTAAGGACTTACTTCTTGAGATGGTCATTTAAGGACTTACCTCTTGAGGTGGTCATGTAAAAACTTACCTCTTGAGATGGCACATGAAGGACTTACCTCTTGAGGTGGTCATGTAAAAACTTACCTCTTGAGGTGGTCATGTAAGGACTTACCTCTTGAGATGGCACATGAAGGACTTACCTCTTGAGGTGGTCATGTAAGGACTTACCTCTTGAGATGGCACATGAAGGACTTACCTCTTGAGGTGGTCATTTAAGGGCTTACCTCTTGAGGTGGTACGTCAAAAGAAACGGTCCGTAGGTCAACTTTCGTGTAGGAATCCGTACAAGGTATAATGAAAAACAGACCTAAAAGCAACGAGACGCAACTAAAATGACAGCCGACCTGAAACATAGACAATAGAAGAATGTTAAATACATTTCCCATGCATAAGAGTTATTTGTAGTTCGACACATTGATCGCCAAGTAGGCTAAGGGAGCTCTATTAGGCCTAATTGAACTTGGCATGTGCCTCTGACTTAGCGAAGTGCTCGTAAATAAGTTGGTGCCTTGGGGGCCGGTAGAGTAATGGTTAACACGCTGGCCAAGAGTGCGAGAGGTTGCAGGTTCGAGCCCCCGTTGGGCGGATATGCTTTGTAGGCTGCTATTAGCGCCGTGTAATTGCAAAGCTGTCTGTTCTGTTGGTAGTTAAGTTTAATTAAGATTACTGCATAACTTGTAAATGTAAAGCGCAGTGCGTTTGCAGGCGCTCAATTAAAGAAAAGATTATTATTATTATAATCAGCTTTTACGCCGATGTTGAGAGTCTATTTATAGGTTACGATATCTAGTTTTTTTTCTTATTAATAAATTGAGACCATGCATGAAGTCCGTTTACGCGGATATCGAACACCAGCCATTCAATAGTGAGTGATCACTATATCAAGTGATTAAGCCAGCAACTGTAATATAATTATAATATAGTCTAGCATTGATAAAAAGGTGTCTTAAAACAACTTAGTGTGAGTCTAACGACATTTTACGGCTTCTAGAAAGTTTATGTCGATCCCAAAAGAGATTGTCTCTGTAACTGATTTTCTTTTTCTTTTTCAATCTTGACATACAAGTGAAAGATTATAAATTTAAAAGAATTATCGTCTAATGATCATTTGTAATAATACAGTAATATAGGTGACCCTGATAGCGGAACCTTCATTTCTTTTGAGCTTTCCCATTGTCACGAAATGTATAATTATCGACTGCGTTTCTATTTCTGCATGCTTGAACTGCTTTGGTGTACAATGAAAGCGTGTTTGTTCATTCATTAATTCATTCAATCAAAGTTTAATGTCACCCAATGACTCAGTGACCTCAGTGATCATAGTGAAAACGCTGTAAATTGTTTCAGTAGTCTGCAATGGAAATGACAAATTTAATTATTATATTTATATATAGCCAATTGAGGCAATTTTAAAAGGTGTCTTAAACATCCTGATAATCACTGTGTTGCCGTTTCATAACAATACTAATAATAATTATAGAGAGCAACGTAATTTTCAGAGTCAATGCATGGCAGTCTTTGATTTTTAGTAAGCAAGTAAGCACGCGTGTTCTTTATAATATAATTAATATATACTTTAAATACAAAGTTTAAAATAATTGCAGTGAAGAAACGATAATTAAGAAAACAAAATAAACTCTACCACGTATGTGTATACATAACAACAGAAGTCTAGAGGTGAACACTGCAGAAGACGGTCATGCGAGCGTGGACAGTGGACACAGGTCATGACCTATATATCTTACAAATGGACAGAGGGAGTATATAGTGCCATGATTATCTCAGATGTTTCTAAGGAGGTCTCGGTCGGTTTTTGCAGAGTAGTTTAAAGGTGGGAACAGATTTGCCGGGTATAGCCTACGACAGAGGGGAAAAACGTCATCCCCTTTCCTCTCTGTGCTACCCAACAGTTTGACTGATCTGGGGGTTTTAAGGGGCGCTTGCCCTTCCCTCCGTACCATTACCAACTCACAAGCCAAGCGCACCTAATGAGTTAAATTCTTGCCTATTATTGTCATTATCGTAATCTCGCAGTGGCGTAGTCAGGAATTTTTCATGGGGGGTTTTATGGCCGGAAACCCTGTTTTTTGCTATTTTTTCTTACTTAAATGGAAAAATGACCTTTAAAAACCTATTTTTCGAAGCCAATGGGGGGGTTTGACCCCCGAAACCCCCCTTGCCTACGCCACTGTAATCTCGAGATTTCTACAGCGCCCATAAAAAGCAAAGTCGTGGTAACCAGCTTATTCACAGGCGCTTAATCAAAACAAAATCGATAGGCAGCGGGTCAAGTCCGGAGAGTCAGGCAGGCAGATAGATGAACGGCTAAGATGGGTGATGTTTAGAGTTGAAATGACGAGGGATGTGAGGAGAAGAGGAAGAATCAGGATAGGATTTGTGAAAGAGCAATGATTTCAGTTTTGAATGAAAGACCTGTTGGGACTTGGGTGACAGCGCTCGAGAGGTGGAGTTTTGGTGAGTTCGTATACGATGGGTCAGAAGTTTGCCGTAGTGCTTAGCAGAAGTTTGTTCAAAAGGAGGATGAGTATCCAGATTTGACGAGGGCCTATGACAACAGAGGCCGTTGCCCTCGACAGAAATTTGCTTGGCATATTACAGCACTTAATTTTTTGCATAAATATTGTACTGTCAAGAATTATTGTTCAACAGATGTGGAACAACAACGGATATATCGTCAGTATCTCAGTATTTAAAGGTGTGTAAATGGTATAACTACCAGACTATCTATTACACAGCGGGTATTGCGACATCTCGGGGCCACAAGAACAGTCAACGTAGGCCTAACCATTTTACGCGAATACAATTTACTAGCCTATAGCAATAGCGATTCAATTGCAACACTTTAACGATATAACTTACACGGCAACAATTGCCAACAAAGATATAAATAGCGAAGATCATTAGCGTCCCTCCTCCTCCGACCAATCTTGGGCCTGGCACAACGGAAATTGGTGGAGTTTGCAGATCGCTTAGACGACAATGATGAATATATAATACGGAGAAATGCAATTTAACGGTGTGTAAGCATTGCATTTTTAAAAGTAATAACCGTGTTTAATTAACGACATCTTAGGGCATGAAAGGCCGTAAATTATTAATTCATATCGACATTTTCTTCTGCGTATGCTAGATTCTCTTTGCAGTCCACACTCGACTCTTTTATCATTAATTTAACGCAGCACAATGATAGCAGCATATATGCAGACTGGCAGACTGACAGACAGACAGACAGACAGACAGACAGACAGACAGACAGACAGACAGACAGACAGACAGACAGACAGACAGACAGACAGACAGACAGACAGACAGACAGACAGACAGACAGACAGACAGACAGACAGACAGACAGACAGTTTAGATAGACAGACACACTGACACACAGGCAGACAGACAGGCAGACATACAGATAGGCAGACAGACAGACAGACAGACAGGTGGACAGGCAGACAGACAGACAGATAGACATACATGTTAGATAGACATACGTGTAAGATAGACAGACAGACAGACAGACAGACCGACAAAGACAGGCAAAGGCAGACACGCAGACCGACAGAGATAGACAGACAAAGACACAAGCACACAGAGGCAGACAGACAGATAGACAGACATAATAATCTAACTAACCTGGACCCTTAGCACCGTTCGTCAGTAGTCGACCGAGTCGAAATATAACGGCGCGTTCGTATTCTTGAACGACCTACAGAAACGTATAACTCACGAGTAGACATATAGGATCGACAGACAGACAGACAGACAGACAGACAGACAGACAGACAGACAGACAGACAGACAGACAGACAGACAGACAGACAGACAGACAGACAGACAGACAGACAGACAGACAGACAAACAGACAGACAGACAGACAAACAGACAGACATACAGATAGACAAACAGACAAACAGACAAACAGACAAATAGACAGACAGGCAGACAGGCAGACAGACAGACAAAAGAGAAAAACATAAACAGGCAAACTAACAAACGGACAGAAGGCAAACACATAGCCTAGACAGGCAAACAGACAGACAGGAAAACATACAGACATGAAAACAGACAGATAGACAGGGAAACAGACAGGAAAACAGACAAAAATGGAAACAGACAGAGCGACAGGCAAACAGATTGACGGAAGAGCAAGTGTTATATAGCTTAATATCATGCTTTAATCTGAATCGTGTTAAATTTCCATTGGCATGTCGATTCAATTGTGAACTTCTAGAGGTGGGAGGAATTGAGGCAAGCAGAAAGGAAGGGTGAAGGGAAGGAAAGAGGCCAGAGGGTGGGCAGAATTAAGACGGAATACAATTAACGAAAGAAAAACGGAAGGAGGGAGTAAAGAAAGGAAAGAAGAAATGAGGAAACATGCATAAACATGTATATACGCTAAACTTTAACGAGAAGTGTAAAAAGTAATGCGTTAAGAAATGGGTGGATGAGCCAATAAAGGAACGAGCGAAACGATATTATTATGACCGTATATAATATACCCTGCAAGGCTTACAGTGCGGCTGGACGGTTATGGGCGGCGGCGACCATGGATGACCTATTTTCAAATCTGGACGCCGTTGTCACGAAATAGAGTATCCCCCGTATTACATGTAATTGCATCCCTCCAAATTAAAAAGTCTAAAAAACCGCTTCCGCGTGTATTTTTGTGGCAAATTAATTTTCATCTGCTTTATTTTGAACATTGACACTAACAGGTATGTTTATTCCTAAGTAGATAATTTCTTTTGCCCTGTTTTTAGAGCACTTAAAACATTTAAAACACTTAAGAACACTCAGAGTCACTAAATAACTTCGAGTTGCCTTTATCTGAGCATTGCTTAGGACACTTAAAACAATAAGAGTCACTTTAAATTTTGATTACAGCATAATTTTTTTATTATGCGCATTTTTCAAAAAAGGGGATAGAATGGTTTATCCCACCGGATAGTATAGACCGGTTAATTCCATCCGGGGGGATAGATTAATTCATCCCCCCGGATAGCTTTCAGGGGGATACTCCGTTTCGTGTCACCGTCCTGCCACTTCTTAGGTCTGCAGCACAGCCTGGAAAAGGAATGGGTGTCCAGGCACTTCTTTTTCTACACTTTGAGCAGGGCTGTTTTTAAGGAATTTTTAGAACTGCACAACTCCTTTCCTTTCCCATCCTCCATGGTAAATTACTTCCAATCAGAGGACAATGACCTTTTTGGCAGTTTTAACTGTACAGAAGTGCTTCTACAACTGCACAAATCCGTTTAGAACTGCACATTTTGTGTACAACTGCACGTTAAAAAAGCCCTGACTTTGAGCACTTCCCAGCCCATCCGTCCACATACATGTATACCTGTATATACTATTATATTGGGTATATACTATACATGTATGGTATCATCTTACCTTGAGACAAAGGCACATGGAGACAGGCATCGTTAGAACGATGAGAAGCCACGAGAAAGCGGTCAGCAGGATTCCACAAACATTGTTCGATTCCGTTCGGATCAAAACTCCTACATTGTACAACATTGTACATTGTACATTGTACAACATTGTACAACATTGTACATGTATGCATGGAAGATCATAAAATATGATTAGCATCATAGATTTTAATTTATTCCATTTAAAACTTTTTAAAATGTGCCTGTGATAATTATCTATTGTATCAACTTAGACAGGCTTGGATAAACATTTATGACTTAGGTCTAAATCCTTTATCAAAATCGATAATGTGTATACGGCCTATCGTAAATAATCATTATCCCTTACGAAGATAACGATTATTTATTACAAAGATAATGAAGATTTATTACGAAGATAATGAAGATTTATTAGGAAGATAATGATTATTTATTAAACGAATGATGGGATTATTATTATTATTATTATTTGCGAAGATACCGATTATTTAATGTAATGTAATATAATGTAATTAGTAATTTATATAGCGCCGCTCACAACCAAGGCCATTCAGTAGCGCTCCCAGTTCGATAACCCTAGAGAAAAAATAGGTCTTAAGAAGAGAGAGAGATGTAGATAACGATCCTGAAAGTAGAGTCCCACGCAGAGTGGAGGGAAGAGAATTCTACAAAGAGGGCCCAATGATGGTGAAGGATCGAGTTTGAGCAATAGTGGTCCTAGCTCGTGGAACAAACAAGTCAGCCCTGTCCAGAGAACGGAGAGGTCGATGAGAAGATGCTGATAGAGGAGAACGAATGAGATCACTGAGATACATCGGTGCAAGACCCAGTTTGGATTTGAGTACCAATAATGGCGGGAAAGTGAAAACATCTAATACATCTGTCCAGAGAATATTTAATACGAAGACAATGATTATTTATTACGAAGACAATGATTATTTATTACGAAGATAATGATCATTTAATACGAAGATAATGAAGATTTATTACGAAGATAATGAAGATTCATTACGAAGATAATGAAGATTTTTACGAAGAAAAAGATGATTTATTACGATTTACGAAGATAATGAAGATTTATTACGAAGATAATGAAGATTTTTACGAAGAAAAAGATTATTTATTACGATTTACGAAGATAATGAAGATTTATTACGAAGATAATGAAGGGGTGGTGTAAAATTATTCTGAAATTCCCTAAAAAAGCCCTGTACCAAATGCAACGCCTAGACTCGCCCTAGAACCTTTGTGGCCACGTAATAGGCCTATGTCGGTCTACTCCATGACCTCGAGCCTGTTCTGTTTAACAGAATCACTCCTTGGTAGATAATCTACAGGGGGTGCTATGCAAATATCTTAAACGAATGATAGGATTATTATTATTATTATTATTATTATTGTTATTTGCCTCTACATCGCCTTTCATTCACTCATTCATTTCGAAAATTTATATGGCGCCTCTTCAAGGAGCCTACTCAGTGGCGCTCCCAGCCTCGATCATTACCAGATTAAAGCGAGTGTGCTTGTTTGCACAGCCCCTACTTTCCCAACCGTTTCTCAATCACTTACTAAACCATAGACTCTATAACTAGCAACCCGCGCGCCAATCTTTTATTTGCTGTTGGGCAACAATCGCATCGGCGCATGGGTATGACCCTTTGAAATCGTCCACGGCGCCTCAAGTCTACGGCGCAAGACTCCGGATTCCATTATCGAATCAGACGTCACACGCGGCGCTTTCATACATCAAGCGCGCGAGAATTGAGCAAACCGTCGTCTGCCCAAGGCGTCATCAATTTCGTCTTTATTGGATAAAAAATAATAGCGATCGGCCGATATTATTAGGCAGAAAGTTGTTAACTGCAAATGACTGTTGTTAGACAGCAATTTCCGAAGAGCGAGTAATGTGATCAGATTGCGAATTGTTTTACACCTCGAGTTGTTTACCTAGGCGGACTATTTCTTCCCGCGTATAGAGACAAGTTATAGTCTATGACGTAATCTATATAAATAAAAATGTAAAACGTTTGTTCCTAATGGAATTTCTCGGAAACTTAATGACCGATTCTTTTGAAATTTTTCGCAAAACGCTCCGTTCGAATACGACCGTGTTTGAAAAAGGATTTCCTGGAAAGAAACAAATCTTTTACACCAAAAAAACAACTTTCTCCTCGAGTTGACACGTTTATACATTTTGACTTTAACGCATACTCCGCCATTTTGGCCCGTGTATTTATAACGTACAGGGACGCCACTCTGAATTTTGAAAAAGGTCAAGGATGCCACTCTGAATTTTGAAAAAGGTCAGACGGTCGAAAAAAGGCTAGAAAAGGCTAGATTGACAATTTTCACACAACGTTTGAGCGGACAGGTTTTTATATGCTTTTCTCGAAAAAACACAACATTTGCATTCGATTTCAGCGAATTCAATATTTATTTGCAATTGAATGCGACCGTGTGGTAGGAAGGGAGCGGGAGGGAGCGGGAGGAAGGGGAGAGGAGGAGCGGACGGGATGGAGGAGGGGAGGGACGGAGGGGAGGGACGGAGGGGAGGGAGGGGAAGAAACGGGAGGGAGGGGAGGAGGGGAGGGATGGAGGAGGGAAGGGGGAGGGAGTGGGAGTGGAGGTAGGGAGGGACAGAGGAACGGAGGGAGGGAAGGAGGCAGGGTAAGGGAGGGATGGAGGCAGGGGAAGGGAAGTAGGGAGGGAGGGAGGGTTGGACGGTCTTTTCAGCCACAGCAACGCGTGGCCGGGTACAGCTAGTATGGTAATATAATGTCCTTGGCATAGATGAGAATTTGTCATTATAATTATAATAATTAAACTGATGACAAATCATCATCATCTATTATTGATTATAGGCTAATCGTAATCGTGGATGCACCAATAATACAAGAGAGACGCCTCAGAGGCGCTCCCGGCCTGACAGAACCAAACCACGACAGAGAGAATGGTTTCCAAACGCTTTCGGAAAAGGGCAAAGAAAGACCAAGAAGTTCGTCACGTAGACTGCTAGGTTTAGCCTAGGTCTGTATATGTAATTTTTATGTATATTCGTTTAATGAGAAGTCAGGTGCATGGACAAGCCGCAACACGGTTACAAGAATGATGAAGAGAAAAATAGTTTTTAAAAATTAGTTTGTTCATTGTTCACGGGTTATTTTTATTTGTGGGGCGCGGCGGTGTAGTGGTGGCGTCGTTGCATTGAAGCCGGAAGGTTCGAGGTTCGAATCCACCTCCCCGCGTAGGGACCTTGGGCAAGTCTTTCACTCGCAATCGCTCAGCGCTTCGGCGTGAAACTCCGATGCAGTGTCCGCTCTGCAGTCGGGAGCGCCTCTGAGTAGAGAGAGCTTGAAGGGGCGCTATTACAAGTGCACATACAACCAAATTTATTTATTTTAAACTATTCGTTTATTTTATCATTTTGTAAGCTATTGTAAAGTACTCTAGGACCTCTAGGTAACTTATTCCAGAAAGATGGATCGACCATAGCGAAGTTTTCATGCAGCACTGTGGAAGTTTGATCCAGAGGGACAACCAGGTCACCTTGCGTGACAGAGCGAAAGAATCTACGACTTCGACCATAGATAGTACATTATCACTGATACACAAAACTCCCTAGGATCAGGGTTTAACCTAGACGTCTCTGAGGGGAGAGGGCGAATTCTCCCCCTCCAGAAATGGGATTCCCCAAAAGAAAAATGCGCGAGGGTGGTACAGGCTACATACAATACGTACCATTCCCCAGAAAAATGAAACATGGAGCAATTCTCCCCCCAAACATATTTGACTGAGAAAAACCTCAGCCCCCCACTGACATGACGCAATGCTCGTTAATAACCTGGTGCCCGGCAGGCTTAGTTTCAAAGCACTGGCCTCGCAGAAAATAATTGGAGTTTACGACTGCAATTACGATTGGGTGGTCGAAGCAGGGCTTTTCTAAAGAAGTTTATAGAACTGCACAGCCCGGAAGTTTTTCTATACTGCACATTTTGTGTAGAACTGCACGTTAAAAAAAGCGCTGCAAGGTCCAAGCAATTTACAGCTCGTCCAGAATCTAAATCTCCATTTTATCGGAATAGAATTCGCTTTTCAGCATCGATACCGCACTCCCCCCCCCCCTCAAGTACCCAAGCGTCTTTCGGACTATATATATATATATATATATATATATATATATATATATATATAATATATAACTATATATATATATATCCTTCAGAGCCTTAAACAACACGTCTGGCTCGCTTAGCAACATCGGTAGGAGCGCTGGCCGCGCGCCTGTACGTGACTCTGTGAAAGAGAGCGTGCGGGTCGCGGGTCGCTTCCCGAAGGTGGCTATTTAATGGCGTGACGACACTAATCATCTTTAAAATGGCAGTGTCGTTAAACATGTAGCAACGCGTAGACAACACTCGTTCGGACTATATAATATTATAGGTCATATCGTAATCTCGATATTTCTACAGCACCCCTAAAAGCGAAGTCACGGGAACCAGCTTATTCACAGGCGCTTAATCAAAACAAAATCGACAGACAGCGGGTGAAGATCCGCAGAATGAGGCAGGCAGCCATGACTTAGACAAATCTAGCAGTATAGCAGATGAAAAGAATCGTGTTTAGGATAATAATAATTACATAATAGCAGAGATCTTTTCATTCAAGGGAGGAGAGAATACGTCTGCGGAACCGATTGAATGCTAAACGTCGTCGTTTGTTGTCCGTCCGTCTCTCACGAGTCAGCAGTCGAGCTTTGGCAATTAGTAGAACGTTGACAGCAAGAAGTGTATATATATAAATATATATATATTTATATATATATGCAGTACTATATATATAGGACGTTGACAGCAAGAAGTATATATTT
>OX457045.1:47509237-47561737 GCA_949752735.1 Lumbricus terrestris
GCTACTATTTGTTTTCATTTATTTGGGTTTCCTTCTTGGAAGACAACAATAGGTAATTTTGGTTTTGCCAAATGATAGTGCGACTATAGGCAATCGCATGCGGCAGATGCATCTTTTATTAGCACTCACTATAATACAGTGGACTAAAATTGTATCATACATCAGAAAATTTCTCCACGCATGGGTCCTGCACTTAAGTATCAGCACTCTCCAATGACATGTTCTTTGTTATTAACTGTACCCGTAGCACAGGGTGGGCAAGTAGGAAATTGGCCGGGAACGGAGCTGGGATTGCGGGAGGGAGGGATGGCGGGAGGGAGGGACGGAAGGATGGAGGGACGGAGGGAGCGATTGGGACGAAGTGAGGGTGGGGTAGAAATTTTTTATGTGGGGCTTATGGTTTACGGTAAAAGGCTGCAATGTCTGCAAATATATTGCAGTTTAGCCTATTCGTCTGTTGGCAATAAGCCTATAACTAACTGATGTGTGTAATAACCATCGACTTATATTGCTGTGTCAACTCAATAAACGTCGATGGTCATAACAACGAATCGTTCTATACTGTAACAAAGCTGAACATTGCACAGATTCTATGGAACGCCACGCAAAAAAAAATTGTCGCTATAGTTGATAATATTGTTGACCCGGTTGGCCATAATAATTATGTAGGTCTATAATAGGTTGGAGCGTAGGCGGCGTCTCATAGGCAAGAGAGCGTGCGGACCGCGGTTCGAGTCCAAATGGTGGCCAATTCATGGTGAGAATTGCGGGGGGGGCTTGGGTTGGTTCAACCCCCAGTCATTCTTAGAGATCCATAGTGAAGTATATTTTTCACACCCAATTCCAAGTCTTGTTACATGTTTAACGACACTACCATATCAGAGATGATTAGTGTCGCCCTCCTCCGTTATCCAGGCTTGGGATTGGCACTGGCAGAGAACAACCAGTGGCGGAGTTCCCAATTCCAAGTCGATCCTAGTCCAACAGTTATTTTTCCACAAGTCTCACACTGGGTCTATATATTTTAAAAGATTTAAATCTCTGAATAGTAAGCTTACGTGGCCTACGGTCTTTACACGGGGGGGGGGCTCTAAATTACGTGTAGTTCATTCGAGTGGGTTGCAGAGGGGGCGAAGAATGTCACCCAATCAATTCATTGGAATATGAACAGGGTCGAGGTGTAATTAAGCCTATCCAAAAGGCCTGTAGGCCTACGATCTATATATAAAATCGAGTAGACCTACATTCACATAAATTTATCGTCGTATCAAGCTGTATAGTGGTGGCATCGTTGCCTTGAAGCCGGAAGGTTCGAGGTTCGAATCCACCTCGCCGCGTAGGGACCTTGGGCAAGTCCTTCACTCACAATTGCTCAGCGCCTCGGCGTGAAACTCCGATGCAGTGTCCGCTCTGCATTCGGGAGCGCCTCTGAGTAGAGAGAGCTTGAAGGGGCGCTATAACAAGTGCACATACAAACACATACAAACCATAGTTGTGAAAAACGTTTTTTTCGTTTTTTGTTCTCTCCCAAAAACGTTGTTTTTTCGTTTTGTTTTTTTTCCCATCGTTGTTTATCGTTTTTTATCGTTTTTTTGATTTCTATGTAACTTTATTTAATTATTTACTGTCTAATATTATTATTTTTATTTATTTAATTTTTGTATGATATTCCATACGTTTTCACCGTACTCTCAAGGATGCAGCTAACTATAGGGTCTTTGTGCAATTGTTTAAGTCATAATTTTGAGAAATACATGTAGTAGATTCCTACAAGAAATGAAATTTGTAAGAGTTATTTTGATATAAAATTTTTGGGCCTATTATTAATATTTATAGGTAACAATTTTAAGCACAAATGTACAATATGTAATTTAGTAGGCCTAAACATCTGTGGTTTTTGCTTCTGGTTAGATTTTAATTGTGTTATGTCGATCAGCATAATCTTATAATGTGGACTTATGTCTACAATTTAAATTTGAAAAGATTTCAATACCTTCAATTTGTCCGAATTTCTTATTAAACGAAAGTTATAAGAAAAAATAACTGTGGCAGATTAATGTTACTTATACCAATTATTTTGGCCTAATAATAAAGTTGTGTTATTTGCAGTTTCTTGATAAAATTGCATAAGCAAGGTTTGTAAGCTGAAAATGAATTTTCAGATGTAGCCTAACAAAGGCAAATTATTTTCCGTTTCCGTTTTTTATCGTTTTTTGTCGTTTTTTATTATTTCGAAAAAAACGACGTTTTTTCCCGTTTTTTATTTTCTTTTCATCGTTTTTTACATCTATGATACAAACACATATACATGTAGGTCATCCCAAACTGTTCTCAGTTTCACAAACTGTTGAAGACTGTTTTTTCGCTTGATCTCAGCCGGTATAGCGCCTCTGAGTAGATATATAATCTTGAAGGGGCTCCATTTACATGTAAATTCTGATTGATTGGCTGACTGACTGATTTTCTTTAAATCTTTTAAAGCGTGAACCCTAATCTAATCAATTTTAATCTTAATTTATCTTAATCTAATCTAATCCAGTCTGATCACAGAGACCGATTGGGTTGGTTAGACTTAGAGCGATCGGCTGTGACATGGAGAGTCCGTGGTTCAAAAGCCTCGTCCGATGCGGTCACTGTGTATGCCTCTGTCTGTCTGTCTGTCTGTCTGTCTCTCTCTCTCTATATATATAAATATATATATATATATTCTAAATATATATATATATATAAATTAGAAAATATATATAGCCTATAATAGCCCTATATATGCGTACGTCGTATATATACATATGTATATGCGGACCATGAGACTCAAGCCCTTCACTCATAATAATTGCTCAGTGCAATCGTTGCCCTGTCGTCGTATGGCCGTGATGTGTACGACTCGTGTTTGCACTTCTACGCTTTGGAAGTGGGGCAAATTATTGCAAAGTCAAATTTATTCAGTCATAGCCTACTAGCCTATTTCAAATACAGTATTGAATTATTCTTATGAAGTATAGGCTATCGTACAGTTATATTGTATTCATTGATTAATTCATTTCCAGAATTCATATAGCGCACATCTAAGACACTCACTCAGAGGCGCTCCCAATCTAAACACGGAAACACGCGGATATAAACAGGTCTTCAGAAGCCTTTAAAGCACTGATGAATCGACTCTGGGTAACAGGCATAGGTATGTCGAACTAGTTGAACGAGAGACTAGGCTATTCAAGACAGATGGACCTACAACCGAGAAAGCTGATAGGTAGGCGAGTTGTAATAAATGCAATTGCATCGCATATTGCGTTGTAGGCTACTAAGAATCGAACCTGAGTCGGTGCCGTTCAAAGGCCTTGCGACGTCACGACCGTAAACCGCAGTCTTCTTCATTGAAGCAGACGAAGACGACTACGACGATGATGGAGGGGCAGTAGAAAGACGAGGAGAAGGGGAAGAGACCGAAGAAGACCCTCAACAATCGCCTAATACACAGACGGGAGAAGAATGTCTGTCCCAATATATCGACGCCGCTAATCTATTCCGCGAAGAAACCACCGCTGACCATAGATAAGTGCCGAAGCTCAACGTAACATTCTATGCGTCGACCGCCATCTTTAATCCTCCGTTGGGCGAAAAGCGTCTTTCGTTTGCGTCGTAGTCGACGGTAATCCGGACTCCCTGTTTGGCCCCTGAAAGACCGAATTACAACCGAGACAGACCACCGAAGTACCACGACCAACGCTCATCAAAGCCGCCTCGCAATCGCCCGGCTGCCGGCGAGCGCGCAAGCAAGCGCAGGCGTCTTGGCGGCCGGGCGCCGCGGACACAGGCCCCTCGGTCCGCCGTCAGTCGTACTCGCCGTCTTTCGCCTCTTGTCCACATGGATGCATGGGCGCCTGCGTGGCTGGGTCTTGACGCGAAAGCAGTGGACAAGATCGATGGCTTTGTGTGGCTGCACTGCAGGGATGCCATACAACGCTGTGTGTATACAGCTGGACGCTTGCGGCGACAAATTCCGCGTGACATACAATAAAAACTGATAATATCTTAAAACAAATTATATGTACAGTAGTAGGCTACTGTAGGCTATAGACGTCAAAGGTGACGTTTATGTGGTACACCATGACGAAAGTCCATATGAATTGTGGCATATGAATTGTGGCATATGTACGACAGTACAACATATGCCAAGCCCTGCTATATATATATGCCCTGTTTCAGAGACCATCAAATGCACCACCCTTTTCCATCTTTCTGTCCCAGGTCTTTAAAATATGGCATTATTTTGTTTCTCAGCTCAATTCCTACATCTCTGTGGAATTATCCGACACGTCACCTTTGTGACTCGCTCATAAAATCTGTTCCACTTGCAACTTCCACACAGGCCTTCATCCAAACATTGCACATGAACTCACTAGCCTACCAACTACCGTTTTCGTTATGTCTGGACACAAAAAATTCCCCACGGGCATCTCCATTTATAAGGCAAAATGGATCCTAAACGAGTTCGTGTGGCTCCATAAATGTGCACAACAATGCTGACACGCAGGCATGCCTTCCAAGCTCATTTGTCTGTGATCGAGTGCCTCTCAATAATCTGGTTATGGAGGCTTGGCGTCTGCGGGTGCGGCTTTATATGGCCTGGAAGGAAACCGGAAATTGCGAATAGGATACGTGTATAGCCCACACCTAGGCAAACATTATTGCTTTTTAGAGTACAATCATGGATCAATAGAATGTTTTTTCCACTGTTCCACATAAAATATCCAAAATATTTATATACATGCATGCATACATAGATGTATGTACATGCATACATAGATTATATATACACATAATATATATATATATATATATTTGATAGAGTGGTCTGTGCGAAGGGTGGTTTGAGTGGGTGATTGAGTGCTGTGGCAAATTGCATTTCCTGCGAAGGTAGATGGGCGAAGCGTTGCTCGCAGCAGAGCAAGCAGCGACATCTTTTGAAGAGAAACGGAATGAAATCAGCAGACGACAACAGCTCTCCTCTCGCTATTAACGCAAGACAGTTGCTGCACATTTATGTAGAGCCTTCGTTCATCTGTCAAAATGTAAATCTCAGAATTTCAAAGCACCACGTAAGAGCCAATAATAATAATAATAATAATAATAATAATTAACACATTAATTAGCATATTATGCCTGTGTTTTGCCAGGCGTTCACAGTTCACTGTTCATCAGGCACAGCCAGTTGATGTTGAACATTTTGAAACAGAAATAAATGATTGGTTTTCATAAAAAATAATAATGACAATTTATAAGATGCGTGCTGTGTAACACAGCCATGCCATTGCAAGCGTGCCTAACAAAGCACCTAACATTTGTGATTAGCCAAGTCCAAGAGTTTCGCTTAACTAAAAGTGCCTTTAATATGAGGTAAAGTCTAGTTCTCTGGTCAGTTTTGGTACCAGATCAGGATCTGGGGGGTCAACTGCAGTGGATGCAGATGTAGCTTTAAAGAAAGTATTTTGCTCAAGTTTTTGGTAACATTCTGTGCTTTTTTGAGCACCAAACTTTATGATCAAAAACAAAAAAACTTTATAAATTGACGAACGTACTTAGCATTAACCACATTGAAAACGTCAAACTCCAATATGCGTAAAGATACATGTAATTTAATTTATGAACTCAACTGTAAGCATCAATCTTAATCTTATTGGTATAGAAAAGATCTAAACATAATTACGAATATTGTACATATTGTCTATAGAATCTAGATGAAGAACAATGTTGGTCATAGCATGCAGTTTCGGCGTCATGCCTTCCTTAACGTCGGCATATAATTCGAAGATCGTTTTCATGACCAGATCTATCATACAGTCATCATTATCAAGCTGGTCAATGTCAACAGCTTATGGAGACCAATCTAAAGAGACTTCTTTAGCGTCATCACGATAATGGAATGATATCCAATCCAAACAGACTTCTATAGTGCCATTACCATAATGCCAAAGACATCAATTGATAATTGCTGTTGCTTCAAATGAATTACAATCAAAAATCAATCTGCTGGAAAATCGAAGTCAACAATGTTTTATATAATATCTATATAAATTATAATGACTTCATCATGAGTCACTGAGTTGATATGTAAGCATTCAAGGTTCGGTTAACTTGGAACCACAATGCATACAATTACAGATTCGATGCTTCCATAAATATAGAGTAAAACAGAACTTCAACTTTATGCAGTCAACTCCAATGGAATACAACACTATCAGCTGCTTCTCTAAGATCCAACACAACAGCTCAAAATCAAACTCCATCTGCATAAAACGAACTGAATATTCATGACATCGTAAAAAAGTCATCAAGACCTTAAAACAATTAAACATTATCAAATGCATCGCTCAGGTCCAAGAGGACGTTTCAGTAGTAGTATGACAGCCGGTTCAAACACAATAGAAGGGGTGGGTCTGGTCTATTGAGTTGGAACCGGCAGTCATACTACTACTTGTTTCATACTCACAGAGCCCAAGATGGCCACTAATCTAGCAGCAATCTAGCTAATAAATTAGTCATCGAACTAAACAGCCTCACTAGGGCCAAAGAGATGCCAGGCGTGAGATGGAACATTGTTGTTGTTCGCATTTCAGGCGCCATTCTCAAATCCAAAAGTTCAACATTGTCAAACACTTCTTTAGATCTAAACAGTTCAACACTATCAAATGCACTCATAATATTTAAACATTTGATTAAATTATCATTGAAGAATTTCATTGATCATCTACGATATTCAATCCTGAAAGTGAAAACTATTTCGATGCATAAAATGTGCATAACATGATTACATCAAACTGCAGTTAAAAGTCAACCCTGCCTCGGGCAGCAGCCTCCATCAAGAAAAGTTTCTTAAAGCTGGATCTTCTACAAATAAAAATTACACAAGCAGCTCGACTGATAAATGACATAATAAAAAAATATAGCGATATTTACAAACACTTCACAACCACATGAATCCTGATAAAACTACGTTTGTATTCCATTTCTAAATATTGCATTTCTTTCCTCATTACATGTCAGTGGTATAACTGGAATGGTAAGAAAATGTAAGGAATGTGAAGAACATAGCAGAACAAAAAGAGGTAATGTTAACACAGACCACTGGCAGAAACAACATGTCAGTATTTGAAAATAGTTTCATCCAATGAAAACTAATAAAGAACACTGAATTGCACAAATACTGGAAAACTGGATACACGATTAAGAAAATGGATATGACATTCATACTTAATAGTAATAAAATCCGACAACGAATCTTGCATTTGGCGTTCTGGTCAAACAGCAGAACGAAATTCAATTGTCTAGTCTGGTCAAACAATAGAACGAAATTCAATTGTTTAGTCTGGTCAAACAATAGAACGAAATTCAATTGTTTAGTCTGGTCAAACAACAGAACGAAATTCCATTGTCTAGTAGATGTAATCCCATTTCGAGTAGGTAACCGCATGACAAATGATTACTTAGGAGAATGTTGATCTCTCTTTTGGAATGCAGATAAGTAAGTTACACTGGACACAATAAATTGCAAAGTCATTGAGGGAGACGTGTCTCATGATACAGCTTGGACATAATATTGAAGGAATATGAAGCCACCTTTCAGCCAATCAGAGATCGTATTTCTGATACGTCACAGGCGATATATGTGATGTCTATGATCTCGGTAATCAGCATGGTAATATCGATCAGAATTGCATCGTTTTGATGGTTTTTAGTCTAAATTTATATCATTCTAGTCACAAAATCTTCTTTAGAACATATATTATTTAGTTTGCAAATTAAATTAATTCGTTTCTCTCTACAACAGTCGTCAACATAAGTAACTGAAAGGGCCTGGGTGAGGCCCACCCTGCAAAGTCTCTGATACAGCCACAACCATAATCTAGGTCAATGACCTAATTTTCTTCGGCTTCATATCCCTTCAATATTAATCCCAGGTTACAGCATGCCAAAAGCAATATCAATAATGCTACCAGAGTCAATTCTTGCACAGAAAGTTAAGCAACATGTATGTATGTATATATGTATGTATGTATGTATGTATATGAACATTTATATAGCGCCTTACAATAACCTCACGAAGGCGCTTAACATGGTGTCAATGATACCGTCTCACATTAACCAGAATGGTGCAAGACATGATCCACATTGTCCATTGCCACGTTCACAAAAGATCATCGTAATCTCCAAATTTCTAGCGCGCCACTTGAAAGCCAAGTGCAGAGGGCACCAGCTTATTCACGAGCGCTGCGAGTACAAAAAGGCAGGCGGCATAGGAGGACGGCATTGCGGGAGCTACAAAAGAACTTGCTCAGACCGACGAAGTTCTAAAACCTCGGATTCCATTCGCGCCTTGCACACCACCACCACCACCACCAGCGGTGGGTGTAACCACAAAGGTGTCGTTGACCTGCGGGTCTCGCTTTGGCTCCCCAGCGCTCCTCCTTTCCGGCGGCAACTCCTGCGCCGCCCCGATGAAGGACGGCTCCATCTCGTAGGCGGGTGGCGGGGCTCCACCATCGTCCGTCTCATCTCCCCCTCCGGTCAGATTCTGAGCGTATGGTGGAGGATTCGCCGCGTAGGACGGCGCAACCGGCAGAGAGAAGTCGTAGGGAGGTGGTTTCGGAAACGGGTCCGTGTAGTCGACGATGGACTGGGCCTGGCGCCTGATGGCCCGGACGCGGGCCATCCGGAGCAGGATGGAGCGCCGTCGGACGGCGATGATGATGCTGATGACGACCGTGAGGAAGATGGCGACGCAGACGACGCTGACGCCGATGATGACATCATTTGCGACGAACACACGTCCGCCGTCGTTGGGGAAAAGTTCACCACCTGCTGACACATATTAGTATATCGTGTACTCGACGCTTTAGTATATTGCATTGGATCTGTTGTTGTTTATTGTTATTTCTAGAGTCACGTATGCACTACCTTCATTTACTGGATTTCTTATGGCACATGATATTGTGCGCATCAACGCTGCCCTAAAAAAGGCTCGTCGATGGCAAGTTTCTGAGAAGAGTCATAATGTGGAAGAGCTGATTGCTTAACCAGGCAAGAGAAGAGTTTCCAGAAAGCCCAATTCTTTGGCCATTGCATTCACCAGCTCCAGCCACCTCTTCAAGAGGACAAATATCTACTCCGCAAGAGAGGACATCTTTTCATGCTGCCTCTCGTTAAAACAAATTTGTCTAAAAATAGTTTTATTAACAGATGCATTTTCAATTATATTTAACAATACATGCGGTTAACTGCTGTTATCCATCGTAATTTTTTTTAAATGTATGTATTCGTTTTGATATGCAATGTAATGCATTTGCGATTATCAGAGGCAAATAAAGGCTACTTACTTACTTATTATTTTACCCAGATAACTTTCAAACCAAAGGAGTCGTGGTTTTCTTATTTCTGCTATGTACTATAGTGAGCTCGGGATTCAATTTAATCAAGTTTATATCGTTTCGTTCTGATTATTGTGCGTTATAAACTGTAAATTATTTGTCAGTACGAAAATTTCTTTGGTTTGAGCAGGACATCGTTGATTAGAACTGCGTGACATTAGAACATCAACTGAAATGTTAATTGTGTACAATATGGGATAGGTTGATACAAGCCTCTAGCTTTTTCTGGGCTTCCTGTTGCGCAGGGATCAAGGCCATAGCCAGGATCTGATTGGGGGGGGGGGGTGTTTCACCAATTTCCCTTCATACAAAACTGATTACATTTTTTAGTCATCCAGCCGAAATCTTCACAAAATGTCACCAATTAATTAATTCAGTTTTTATAAATTTTTCCATTTCGGGAGGTGTTTTCATGGTTTTATTTCATAGTTTTACATCATGTGCTCATAAATGCATTCCATTATTTTTTACATTTTCCATCTCGGGGGTGTTCAAACACCCAAAACACCCCCTAGCTATGGCCTTGGCAGGGATTGTTCTGTATCTGCTACCATCTGCCCCTATGCTCTATTTTCTTTCTCTGGTGAAATAAACAAATAAATAAATAAATAAATAGAAATCCTCCGAATTCCATAATTTTATCTACTTTAATGAAAAAAGGATCTTATGAACTACAGAATCAAATACTTTTGACTTATCAAAGAAAATTCGAAAAGAACACTTGAGCAGTTTATAGAAAGAGTTAGACAAGTCCCGCGCGCACACACACACACACACACACACACACACACACACACACACACACACACACACACACACACACACACACACACAAACACACACACACACACACAACACACACTTATATAACATATATTACGACGACATATTACGATTATATACATTACGATTACATTTACAAAAAGCCATATGATCCTTCGAATGCCTGTGGCACTCCACTCGCTTCCCCTTGATTCTGCTGGCTCTTTCTATCATCTTTTCAAGACTTTCTTTTCGACCAGGCCTGGGCTGGGAGCCCCTCTGAGCAGAGATCCTGAAGGGGCGCTATATAAATTCATGTGATTGATTAATTGATTGACTGATAGATATCGTTCTGTCTGATCATCCAACCTGTGAATGGACAATCAATTTCGTCCGATCCATCCGAACAATCCTTGCGTCCATTGCAGATGAAATTGCGATTGATGCAACGATCGCCTGACTCGCATTTGTATTCATCCCACTGACAGCCAGACGGGTGACCAGTGGACGAGGGCGAGACGAACGGAGGCTGCGGCGGTCTGATCGCTAAAACAACAACTTTACTGTTTATCCTCGTGCCATCTGTACTGTATGTACTAATATGCATATCAGTGGCGCAGCGAGGAATTTTTCATGAGGGGGTTTTGGCTTTTTTGCCTTGCCGGATACCCTTTCTGAAACCAACCCAACAGTATTACAGTAAATAAAAAGGAAATAAAGTAACAAAGGGAATAAAGTAAGAAAAACAATTGTTACTAAAAGCAATTGTTTTGTTTTTTCTTACTTAAGTGGATGAATAACCTTCAAAAAAACTGTTTCCCTAGGCCAATGGGGGTTTTAACCTCCGAAACCCCCTTGATGCATATGCATATTCGTTTATGTCTGAAAAACACAGGCAAAACGCTGCAGGTATACATTAAAAAATGTATAGTATGGCTACTTAGTACATATTATGGCTGAGTTTGCAAGTACATGTTTTAAAATTACATTCTTTGGATAAAGTTTATCGAGTCTTTATTGTGACAGGTGAAATTGTGAGCCATTTGTCGAAATATAGCATACGCCTACAATGGATCTCGCTGCAGTGGGAAGAGGTTATGGAGGACATGAAGTTTGTTTCTCTAAATTAAAGTTATAAACAGCACGGTGTCAGCTTCATGCACTTTTCGTGCCAGAGCGTTTTAGTCATTACAGTAAACTTCTTCCATTCATCAGACAAACAGTTTCAGCAACAACTTTTTTTATGTATTCGTATCTCTCGTATTGATACTGGACTTTTGGATCATTAAAAATGATTGATTGATCAATTGATATATTTATTGATTTATTTATTAATATATTGACTGATACATTAATTGATTGATTTATAGATTGATTGATTGATGATTTCAAGCGACTCTTACGGTTGTAAGTGTTGGGGCAGAATCCGGCCGTTAGTTCGATGTCGTCTATCGATACATCGGACGAACGAGGTGAAACACATTTACCCTCAAACATGATCTGCACAGCAGAAGAACAACTTCCAATATCAGATCAAATAATTATTAGAAGTTCAATAATTTCATCGGTACATTTTGTGCTTTGCTCTTTGGCTGTGGCTGAGTTTGGGAGCGCCTCTGAGTAGTTATCTTTAAGTGGTGCTATATAAATTCCTCAGACAGACAGACAAACAGACAGACAGACAGACGGACAGATAGACAGGAGAAGGTGCATTTATAAATGTTTGTTACTCAAGACAGACGAACGAATGGACGGACGGGTAGACAGACGGACAGGCAGACAGATAGGCAGACAGACACACACAATATTTATACACACACAGACAGACAGATAGACACACAGACAGACACAGATACCTGGAATGGTCCGTTGGTACTGATCGGCACAAGAGCCTCCATCCACTGTCCATTCGGTGGCTTCGCATTGACCATTGACCAGACCGTGTAACCGGATCCGAGGTAGGTGACAACGGTGACGTTCAACATAGCGTTGCTCATCAACAACCGGTAGAACCAGAAGCGCAGACATGATGTGCCACTGAAGCCAAAACTGACCGGGCGACTAACAAGCCTTGCTTTGCTGCCCTCCACGCAGTCGTACGAATTCATTGTCAGCTTGTAGGAATCTGGAACACAACGGCATTCAAAAACATTCAGACAAGTATCCGTAAATGCGCTTTCGCATTGCGCTCGCTCTACAATAATATTCCAACTTTATGCAGATGATACAGAGGCGTACACGCATTATCTTGACTCGATTAATCCTCTTTGGTGCTCTCTCCTTGTGTTCACTCAACAACTGTGGCAGTCTTTCTCTACTTCTTCGCTCATCCGACAGAATTGACCTCTTGGTTCCCTGCTCTAGAACTGCTATGGCTCAGTCTCAATAGCATGCCTCAATTGGTCGTTCTCTTTGGAAAACACTTTCTCCTCCTGCTCGCATTCCAATTCTCTTTGTCTTCTCAACTCTCAAAATCTGCTTCTTCTCTTCGGGTCTTGCACACTGAATGCACGTCTTTGTCCATCCTACTAAAGCTGCTTTACAAATGCCCAAACACAATATGATACACATATATGTAAGTAAGTAAGCAATACAATTCAATACTCGTTTATTTAACCTTGATAAGCTGACCTAATCGTAATCTCGAGACTTCTACAGCGCCCACAAAAGCCAAGTCGCGGGAACCAGCTTATTCACAGGCGCTCAATCAAAACAAAATCGATAGGCAGCAGGACAAGTCCGGAGAGTCAGGCAGACAGATAGATGGACGGCTAAGGTGGGTGATGTTTAGAGTTGAAGTGGCGGGGATGTGAGGAGAAGAGGAAGAATGAGGATAGGATTTTTGAAAGAGCAATGTTTTCAGTTTTGAGTGAAAGACCTGTGGGAGATAGCGAGAGGTGGAGTTTTGGTGAGTTCGTATGATGGGTCGGAAGTTTGCCGAAGTGCTGGCGGAAGTTTGTTCCAGAGAGGTGGAACGGCAATGGCTATGGAGCGGTTTGCAAATTTCAGTGATGAAGTGATGGGAGGGCGAAGCAGTGTCATGGAGGATGAGGAGCATGTTGAACGAGGTGGCTGGATGCAACTGGTGGCCTAGAAGCAACTCACAGCCAAGTAATAGTTTATTGGCACGATGTGAAATGTGATTGGTAGAAATACGATACGATACAATAAACAGTTTTACGAGTTTTAAAACAAAAACGGAATTTAAATTTTACATAGACCCAAGACTGGACTAGAAATTAACATAGAAGTGATGGATAAAATTAGCATTATTGCATTCTAAATGACACACACCTCCAAGAAAAGATAATTTCCTGAACAGGATGCCAGTGCAAGATTCTTTTATCGTCTTTTAT
Organism: Lumbricus terrestris; assembly: GCA_949752735.1. Classification (NCBI taxonomy): domain Eukaryota; kingdom Metazoa; phylum Annelida; class Clitellata; order Crassiclitellata; family Lumbricidae; genus Lumbricus; species Lumbricus terrestris. The sequence goes on from OX457045.1 coordinate 47,522,781, forward strand.
TCTTTTATACATCTTAATAAATATCTCATTACCGACTATGACAGTATCTTACTGATGGGACTGTAGACGAGAGGTCTCATCTGAGAGGCCAAGGTCGAGTCGTAGATTCGAGTCCACTGAATCTCGGATGTCGTGTGGTGTCTCCAACCACAGAAGCCCAACTCAAACGTACACGATATGTCGTCTGCAGAAGAAGAAGAAGAATGAGACAAGTAAAGGCTCTACATCAATTAGCCATACATACATACAATCACAAGTACCTAACTACATTCATGCATATTATATATGAACAATTATACATGCATATGTATATATATATATATTTGGACATACATATATAATAAACCACAAACACAAATACATACCTTACGGCTGTAAGCAAGCGTACAGACATAAATGAACAAATACATATAACCTTTGATATGTTCTAAAAAAGCATATATCCGAGCACATACGATAACATAGGTAACCAACTTTCATAGCCAAACAACATCATCAAAAATTCACCATGCATTGCTGCAAATGCACCATAACACATGCAAGCACATGCACGCATTAGCGCGTTGCTTACCTCGATAGCATGGACCTTTGAGCATGCTGATGTCATCGATGGCAATGTTATTCACATCCATCCGACCGTCATTTGCTTCAAACATGATCTGTTGAGAAATAAGACAGCGAAATTTAACAACTAATTCCCCCAAAAATCCTTTTTTTTTTAAAAAGTGATAAGACGAACATTATATGATAATTATCCAAGTATGGTAAGCAACTTACAACACATCAGTGCAAAGCTCGTAAGAAAACAATTAAAGAATATGCTAATGCAAACAAATCAAAGTACCCATGTGAACAATTAAAGTACCCAAGCAAACAATTAAAGTACCTGTGTAAACAAATGAAGTACCTGTGTAAACAAACGAAGGCACCAGTGTCAACAAACTAAGATACTCATGTAAACAAATAAAGTACCCACTACCACACCTGCTACCACCTCTAGCCCAACTGTAGTCACCACTCTCAGCATGATTCTCACGATGAACCTCATGATATTGTGAGAGTGGTGGTAACATTAATCTTGAACCTAGTAAATATTTCACAAAAAAACCCATTGCCAATACCACGATCACCATGCACTCATCTTCTCTCTTCCCCCCTCTCTTCCTCTTTCCCCCCATCTCATCTGCTCCCCTTCCTCCGCACTCTTCCCAACACCAAACAACAACTATCTACGAATGGCGGAACCCCAACTCCACATTCCCCGTACCTCTTCCAGTGGAAAAGCTTCCAGCGGAATGTCGACCTCCGCCTGGAGCCACGTTGATCCATGATCGTCCATCCGGTACCATACGGCCGATCGCTTTCCGCTGGCGTCCGTGATGTACAGCGTGAGCGAACCGACGTAGCCGCTCATGAAGTACCAGAAGGACAGGCACTGGCTCTCTGTTCTGGCAACGGGGGTCGCAGTGTAGTTCATGTACTTGACGCCTTCGCCGTCAAAATAGACGAAATAACCCTCTGTAACACAACCGTATACACATTGCAGAAACTTGTAAACACTTTGCAGTTGTAAACTTGTAAATGCTTTGCAGAACTTTTGTTAAAAGTTCTGTAAAAACATTTCACAATCGTAAACTTGTACACGTAAAATAATGTACATAATGCACGCAATTGTACATGGAATGGTTGAAGAGCACTGGTTTTTCCCATGGTTTTTCCATCTGGTTTTCCATCTCTTTTTCCCTGGTTTTTCCTGGTTTCTCCATCCGGTTTTCCCCCTGTTTTTTTTCCATCTGTTTTTCCCCTGGTATTTCCATCCGGCTTTCCCCCTGGTTTTTCCACATCAACTTCAATTGTCTCTTTCACTAAAAGCTGCCAACGAACGATTGCACGCCGTAAAATGGAAGACATTAACTTAGATAAAGTCATAGAATTTGATTAGAAGGTCATAGGATTAGATTAACAGTCACTAATCAAATCAGCAAGAGAGATTAACGTACGTGCAATCGCCAGGAAAGTGTTGTCATATCTTGGACCGCCGTAAGATGTCTTATTACGCAAAACTCCTTCTCCACTGAAGTGACACATGTCACGACCGAACGAACATGCCTCAATGTCCTGAACATCTGTCAGTTGAAAATGAATTACTGGTTAGAACAACAAAAAAGCTAAATGTTTTATTCGTGTCAAAATAGAACTATTTAATTGGAAACCATGTCAGCATCTATTGTATTGTATTAATAAATTTATATAGGACCTCTTGCAGTGCACACCAATCAGAGGCGCTCCCAGTGCATGAGACCAAGAGAAAAAATGATATTGAAAGAGCAAAAAGAAGCACGTGGCCAATCACCAGTTAATAAGGAGGAACGCGTCGAAGGAGGAAGCTGGTTCCACATTGCAGGGCCAACGAAAGTAAATGCTCGCATTTTAGCCATGACGGTTTTAGGTCGTGTGACAAAGATATTGTGCCTGTTATGTAGTCATGACAGTAGAAGAATTTTACAAATTGAAACTAATAATAATAATAATAATAATAAAAACAATGATAATGATATTATTAATAATAAAAATAATAATTAAAAAATCATCTGCGAATACTGGATATTCAAGAACAATGCTACGCAAATTTTTCTGCAATCCTGGAGGAGAACAATTTAGAAATTTATATGGCACTAACAATATAGTAATAATATATTCAAAATAATAACAATGATAAAGAATTACAACCGACCCGGACATCTTGCATGCCAGTATCCTTCGTCCGATGAGTCATCGCAATCAGGTCGCGAGTCGCAGACGAGATTCTTTTCGATGCACTTGCGATTGAAACAGAGAAACTGATCGGATGTACAAGACTCTGAAACGTTGAAACAGCGTTAATCAATGACTGGATTAATTATCAATCATCAACCGAATGATTAAGAGATTTCACTAAATGACTGCCATTCAATCAAACAAAAGTGACATAAAGACACCAAATCGGATTCACACGCATCTATTCATCCATCTATTCATCCATCTACCCATCCATCTATTCATCCATCCATCTACCCATCCAACCACACACACACCCACCCACCCGTCCATCCATCCATCCATCATCCATCCATCCACCCACCCACACACCCACCCACCTATCTATCCACATACCCTTTCACCCTATCGCCCAATCCTCCCACCAATCCTCCCACTCATCCATCCACCCACCCAAACATCCACCCACCCACCAACCCATCCATACAACCTCCCAACCTATCTAACCATCCACTCGCTCATCCATCATTCTACCGTCCACGTACCATCTCATCCCACCCACACCAGTCCACCGCATGAACTCACGCGTTGGGCAGTAGTTGTTTGTGCACGGAGTATTTGTCGTATTCTCCTCAATTCCTCGTATGTCGTATTCAGCGTAATAGCCGAGGTCAGATCCTTTGTCCATGCTACGAAACCTCAGGTCAAACGGAGTCCCTGACGTCAGAGGCCCTACAACAATAATGACGACGACAACAACATGCTATAAAATAGGAGCTATATAAGTCCTTGGAAGGTCTAATGCTCAACAGAAGTAAAACAAGGTTATGAAAGCAATGCAAATTAAGTGGAATGTAGTGCATGGTAATGTAATGTGGTGCAATGACACAGGTAAGATGAACAACTAAGATCTGACTATCACGAAATAAGTAAAAAATTAATTGAAAATAACTGAACCGGTCAAAAATTATTTGACTAAAAATTTTCAAGATTAATTAATCCATATGATAAGTGGTTAAAGTGTTTGGGTGAGCAGTGGGAACGCCAACTGTGAGCAGTGGTTACGCTGATGAAGTTTTATTGGGAACACCCATGTTTCCAGGGTTTCATACATGGTGAGCAGTGGGAACGCAAGGCAAGAAATTCGAGAGCAATGGGAATGCTGTTCCCACACGTTCCCACCCACTTTAAGCCCTGCATATGATCAGCAGCACTAGACAAATTTAATAAAACTAAAAATAATAATTATAATAACAATAGCCAATAATCAATAATAAAATCATGATTCATAATAGCACAACAGTGGCTCAGCGTAAAAAACACTCACAGCAGAAATTCGGCGTGAAGACGTTCAACGGGGTCTGGCCATCCCCGTAGTCTTGACCCGCCGTTCCGTTTCCGCAGTACCTCATCATCCCCGTTCCCTCTCGACCCGGAAACTCCAGGTAGTCATCGAAACATCCGCTGCTGTTCGTCAGCTGGAAGAGGTGGAAGCGGAAGCAGATCTGCTTCTGGTTCTGCGACGTGAATCCCAGGAAGTAGATCCTCTGGAGACAGCGTCTGCCGGGGGAGTAGTTGAAGGGGAAGTTGGGGTGAGTGAGGATCCCCGAGTCGCCCATGTAATACTCATCGCATGGAACGGGGTCTGTAATACGCACGCAAGAACTGTAGTTCTAAGTGGCGACATATATTGCACTGTGTATATATATATTGTATATACACATACATTAAAATAATACATAATTGTGTGTGTGTATGAAAAACTGTATATATATATATATATATATATATGTACATATGTATACATTCATTTCAAGAATTTATATAGTGCCCCTTCAAGACGCCCGTGCAGAGGAGCTCCCAGTCCAACCACAGTGATTCAAATCGGTCTTCATAAGCCGGTGAAACACGAATGAGTCAACCAAAGGGAGAGCGTTTCAGACAGATGGACCTACAACTGAAATAGCACGATGCTGACGGGCTGAGGTTTCAACACGAGGGACCACCAAGCCTCCCCCCCCAAGAGGCCGAATGAAGGACTTTGCAAGCTATTACAGCAGATACTGGGCAGAAGAGCTCACATATAAATGCGTGTAAGTGGACAATCCTCTCCCTCACAGTCTCATCTTTCCACTGACAGTGTGAGGTTGTTGCACTCATTTCAGCGATGCTGTGGTGGTTTGAACCAATAACCTCTCACTTGACAGTACAGCGTGCAAACCAATACACTGTCGAGCACCAATAGAAAGAACCAATTCACTGTTTTGGGTCGGGAGCTCCACCTAAGAGTTTCTGTTTTTCAGAAGGCGCTTCATGAATGTCAGAGTATAATGACACAATAGCCTACTTTATGCAAATGTGTTAAAATTTTCCATCCATCCTCAATTCGACTTCAGTATAAAGTTGTGGAACTAACTAGCTAACTTACTACGCTTTAATAGCCTCAGATAATAACTCAGATAATAACGAACCATTTACTACCACGCTATTGACGTTGTAAACCCTTAAATGTATTTAAACTTGCGCTGCATAACCTTCACAAGTTAACAACAAAGTCACGAACTCAGTAAATAAGCGTTTTACTGTTCCATACCTAGATATCCCAAAGCGTCGCTTGCCAAAGCAGCGAATAACGTCGCAAAGAAAAGATACGGTGAATGTTTCTTAAACATTTCAATAATTAAGTTGATCTGTAATTTGTTTCCCAGCCATAGTATTATAATTGTCAGCGACTTTGGAAATCTGATGCCACGTTAATGGAACGCCGTTTATCTCGTAAATAAACAGTTAGAGTCGACATCGCATGTTCGTAATTGTCTTCCTCATTAAAGACTTATCAATTCTGTTTTCCGTTGATTTTAACAGTAAATTCCTGGATAAAGGATTAAATTTCATTCAATTTTGATGCATGTGATTGCTGTCAAAATAGTTTCCATTCCATTGGTAAAAATATTTATTAAAAGAAGCGCGCCCCATACACAGGTGTGCCTCAAACGTTGTCGTGATTGCAAGGTATTCGCCAGTAAACCAAGGATTCTATATTTAGATAAAAAGTAAAATAAGTAAGAAAGCGGTTTGGTCTTGAGAATCTTTTTGAGGGTTTCTGATCGTAATTGACAGGTTCAATTATAATGTGGTTCAATAAGTGCCTAATTTATTCAGCTTTTTTAAACCATATATTGAACATAGTAGCCTAAGTGAAGAAAGGTTGGCATTTTTTTGCTTGTAATTCATAGGCATAGCTTTTATTTCAAAATTCTCACGAATAAAGTATTCCTCAACAAATTTTGCATAAAAAGATGGATTTATGTAATAGTAGGCTGTCTGTTGTTACTACTTAAGAATGGTGTTAAGATAACTGCATAATTGTATATTGTAATCGTGTCTCTCTCTCTCTCTCTCTCTCTCTCTCTCATATATATATATATATATATATATATATATATATATATATATATATATATATATATATATATAAAACTCACTATTTCTCTTTGGTTTTCAACAACATGAACCTTTAACTGGATCTTCCTCTGGCGGCTAACTATCCGCGCCTCAGATTCACACTTTGGTGTGACCTTGCACGCGTAATAAATTTATGTAATAATAATATATAATTATATATATATATCCTACTTAATTTAAAAACAGAATTCATTTCATAAATATCTTTATTTGAATAAAATCTCATCAACAAACACAGGAGCAAAAAATTGTGCACAAATTCATCCATCCTTCAATGCTTCGATCCATCCATAATCATCAACATGTGCAGCAGAAGGCTCTTAAATAAATGCCATAGGGTTAAATAACGTCAATATTTGTCCTAAATATAGAATATTCTGCAGTCTTACAATTATTAGCAGTTTAAAAATGCTGCAGGTGCTAAACATGTCTTAAATAGAGGAATTAAAGTTACATTCTTACAATAACATTAAACAGTTTAAAATGCTATGGCTTTAAATACTGCACGTTAATATAACAAGTGTTATTTAATAATCATACTTAAATAAAATTGCATAATCATACCAAGATACTTAATATTCATGCAAATCTGAATATTCATAAACACACTGAATATTCGCAAGTACACAGTAGTACTCTTTCCACTACTGAACATCTGTATGAAACTCAGCATATAATTTTATTCATTACCACTTATCGAATGGATTACTGTTGACATCATTATTAGACATTTATTTTGTGCACGAACATTTTATCAAGACCTTTCTGCCCGCAGTACACACCCGTAAGCAAATCGCCTAAATAACCCTCCATTCGCACGTAACATATGGACATCCCCCAGAAATGCCAAGCTGAAGCTATTGCAGAATACCTGTAATGTAAATGCAGAGCACCCCTGATTTTTACTGGAGCTACATAAACATTCAAAAACAATACAATGCATGTAAGTCATAACAAGCCCTGAATGGTGTAGGAAATTGAGCTGATGAAAAATGGGGAAAAAATCAATACAATTCTTGAATTATGAACAATCAATCAATCTCAAACAGACACAACAAATTATTACGCATAAGACAATGCAACGATCATAACAGAAAACAACATTGCATCTGAGACAATGCAGCATACAACCATTGCACAATTGGATACAACGCATCATGCAACAGTTGTACAATTAGAGACAATGGTCATGTAGAGATCGAAGACAACGCTGCATGCAACCGCTGCATGATCATCCTCGATCTCTCCATTGTGCGCTCACTAGCGTCCACTTGTTCGATCATCCTCTTGATCCGTCTTCTCCTCGGCAACGAGCGTGAGGATCGCGTCCGCCAGTTTCTCGTAATCTTCGATGACGTTGTAGACGGAAGCGGAGATGCGACACCACGGTTGGTCGTTGACGGAGACAAAGACGGATTGGATCTGGAATCGATCCCAGACGTCCTTCAACAGCGACTCAATGTCCTTGATCATGTTCTATGCAATCAACAATCAACCTCAACCTTTTTAAATTATAAAATTTGGATTTTTAAATAAAAAATGAATGTAAGATTTGTGTAATACGGTTGACAATGAAGATGAATATGAGGCAATTGCAATTTGGTTTTCAAATAAAAAAATTAACGGATTCTGTAAGATTTGAGACAATAACATTCCAAAACCAATCCATAATCAAGTTCAACATGCGGAAAATCAGTCCATAAGACCGCAAGACATTCATAATCCATTCATTCATTCATCACAAGGATTTATATATTGCCCTTCAAGGTTACTACTCAGGAGCGCTCCTCACCCAACGTCGGACCACAAACAGAGAAAGCGAGTCACTGCGTGGTAGAAGCAAATGCAAAGGGGACAAGAAGTTCGCCCTGTGCAGAGGTGCGAAATGAATGGTGGGTCTGGATGTCTTGTGTGGAGTGGAAAAACTCCGCAACATAACCAGAGGTCAAACAAAGGAGGCAACACCACATCAGCACTTGCCGAAACCCTGTAAACAATTGGCTGCGGGAGAGAAAGCCAGTGCAGAACATTATGCACGTACTCAGAGATATGGTTGTATCTAGGGATACGTTGAACAATGCTGAAGATGATAATGTTAGTTCAAGATAATGATAACGATGATGATGAAAATGTTGACAATGATATCAGTTATGAACATCTGCTGAAGTTGTTGTTGATAACAATGTTGACAAAAATGATGTTGTTGTTGTTGTTGATAACTATGTTGACGAAAATGATGTTGTTGTTGTTGATGATAACAATGTTGACAAAAATGATGTTGTTGATGTTGATGATAACAATGTTGACAAAAATGATGCTTATGCTGTTGATGGCTTGACAACAATTTTGATGATGAAGATGATGCTGAGAGGATGATGATGGATGAAAATCAAACAATGGATGACGATACCCCTTCCCAGCTTCCAACACCCTTACCCTGAAGTCATCTTTCGGTGCAACAAATGCCGGATATTTCTTCAGATCGGGCAATCGAACCAGCCTCAAGTAAGGAGCCACCATCGAATCTGGAAGAGGAAAATGGCTCGTCTTCCATTTGCGCACCAGCAGATCCGCTCCCTCCGTTGCCAACTTCGTGCAGTAGTCGGAAATCTTTTCCTAAAGAGCAATGCAAGAAACTGGAATTCTATGAAATCGGATCCTGGTTTTATAGATTCAGTCAAATTGGGCATCACAGCGATTTATTTTGGGCCATTCACATTGTTATTTTAATTTTGGGTTATTCATTCTAGGCTATTCATTCTAGGCTATTCATTCTAGGCTATTCATTCTGGTTATTCATATAGGGGTTTCTCATTCAATTCTTAGGCCCTGTCATTTCCTGCCAATATTTTCATTGTTTGGGCATGTCCTTTGTCAATATGTTCATTGTCTAGATTTTTTCCAAATGCTCAGTATCTTTGCTTTTTTGTCTATATGCCCACTGTTTTGTTATCAGAACAATCTTAGTTGAAGTGCCTCTCGGGTTTGGTTCAGTGGATCAAACAGACACAACAAATTATTACGCATAAGACACAACAAATTATTACGCATTGTTCCAATGTTCATTGTTCCTCTGCATGAGTTACGAGTCAGAATTAATTTCAGCAAGGCAGATTGCAATGTTCTGTTCAAGGATTGCGATTTTGTGCTTCAGAGTTTTACATAAAAGAAACAAATCCTAACAGTCCGTCCATCATTCCTCCATTCTCTCCTTTTTCTTCATTCATTCCCTAAATTCCTTCCCTTCTTTCCTCCTTCAGTCATTACTTCCTTCAGTTATTCCCTTCCAACCTTCTTTTCCTCCTTCCTTCCTTCGTTTCTTCCTTCCTTCACTCATTCCTCTATAACCCTCCATATTCTCTTCTTTCCCTCTTCTCCTCCTTCCTTCATTCCTCTCTAATCCTCCTTCATTCAATCCATCATCTAAATATCTCACAGTCAATCCACCAAACAATTTCCACGTACATATCCCCCGATCTCCTTGTAGAAGTTAAGCGCCTCGGTTGTGCAGTAGTACTGTGAATTGTCAGCGGTTCCCTGGTAGTTGTAGTTCACGAAGAGGACGTCTTTGCTGTATATAGACGTGACGACGGGGAAAACCCGGTGATGGAATTTCGGGCTGATCCAGAAAATGGCCGAGCCACGTGGTGCATATGCCCACTTGTGCAGGTTTCCTAGACAAACGACAAACACCAGAGGATCACGGACTCAGTATTGGGATCTCTTCAGAGTGATTGGCTATATGAAAAACTGTATATTCATTTACAGCTTAATGAATATTCATTTATAGCTTAATGAATATTCATTTATCGCTTAATGAATATTCAATTACAGTTTAATGAATATTCATGCTCACCTATGGATAAAAAGGATGGCGATCGAAAGTTGGTCAATTTGTTTAAACATCTTGCAATTAACGAGAGGATCGTTGATATTCTGCAGCCTGGATGTGCGTGCAATGCTGGATTTTGGAAGGAGTGCAATAACAACAATAGCAACAATACAGTTGTATTGTATAAAACACAGTTGTATTGTATTACACCAAACATGATGAGAAAGAAGGAGTTAACCTCAATGGACGCTTGGTGAACAACATACGCTTTGCCGACGACATCGACATAATTGCCAACTCGCAAGAAAAGTAAACGGAAGTAGCAGGAGAATGAGACTGAACATAAAATACATGGAGAAAACAAAAACAATGACAATTGGGAAACAACACAAGGAGCTAGAAGTGAGATTGGAAAGAAAAATACTGGAACAGGTCACGAAGTTTGTATATCTAGGACGGCTAATAACAGAGGATGGAAACAAACCTGCAAAGAAGTCGGCCCCCAGTTCTTCGAGGTTGAGTTGCAGTTGACCGGGTGTATGAGCGCCATCGACGAAAACGAGTTTATCGTATTTGCGACAGAGTGCGATCAGTTCTTTGACGGGCAGAAGCGTAGGAGGCACGCTCGATATGTAGTCTGTGTTCACAGATTACACATCATTACGAGTCAGTTACAAAGTAACGGAGTTATAAAGTAACAAAGTATGAAGTTATAAAGTAGCAAAGTAACGGAGTTATAAAGTAACAAAGTCAGAAAGTAACTGGTTCTTGACAAGTTCTAGCCAGTCCAGATTGGATTTTTTGCATTCTCCTCATAATTTCTTTAATTCCTGAGGGATCTGCGGTACTTCAGGGCAAAAAATAATAAAACAATAGCACAAATGATGATATATTCAACGTTTCGAAATAAGTGCAGAAGGAAGCACTTGGCATACTTGTGAACCAGAACCTATGGAACTGGCATACAGACAAACAAAGGAGCTGGCATACAGACAAAAATGTCAGCAGAGCCTCAGAACAGTATACTGATTAGCGATACAAAAAAGAACATAGACATATAGGTCATATTGCTTATAGCAATACTGATTAGCCATACCAATAATAACGAGCTTGATCGACGGATGCTTGGAAAGCTGTTCTTCGTAGGATTCCAACAATTGGGAAACGGATATCAACGGAAAAGGAATATCAGCGTAAAACAACTCCACGTCTGCAATGAACAACATCAACATCGCAGTAAATTATTATTACAATGGTTTATTTCTTTCCATCAATAAAATTATTATTACTATTTATTATTGTCCACACTTGAGATAGAAAGGGTCACGATTTGGAAACGTTGTAGCTTAGCAAAGTGTGCAATTCATTAGGAAAAAAATTTATTATAGTTTTAAAATATTTCACTAATTTGTCACAAGTATTACAAGTCATACATAATACCATAGTACTAGCATTGCTATTTCAAGAAGATGTACAATCATTGCAAGACAACAGAATAGTGTTCCAAGGAGCAGTGATGTGTAAATTTCTGCACAATCACAAGCTACAGCAGCAAAAATGATGGTAGATAATATGTGGCTGGACTGGGAGCGCCTCTGAGTAGGCTTCTTGAAGGGGCGCTATATAAGTTTTCGGAATGAATGAATGAATGAATGAATGAATATAACAACATGGTACATAATATGATGGATAGAATGGCACATACTATATGATAGATGATATGGTATAAAACATGGAAGATAATATGGCAAATAACTACAATAGATAATATAGCAGATGATGCGGTAGAAAATGTGGCTGGCTCATTGTCGTACATATTATTGCAGATAATCTCGTAGATAATAATTATGGCAGCAGTTGAGGTACTTACGACGCGTTTCTGAAATGTAGGCGCACGTGTTTTTCACGGCACCATAAGTCCAACGATAGAGCAAAATGCCATCTCCCTTTTCAAACTCCAAAGAACGAACAACAGCATTGAGCCCTACAAACATAATGACTTCACTGAACAAGTACATAATATGTACTTGTTATATCAATCTCAAAACTTTCACTGTACATATCAATCTCAAAACTTTCACTGTACATATCGATCTCAAAACTTTCACTGGCTCGGCCATTTTCTGTACATATCAATCTCAAAACTACTTAATTGTAATCTTAAACTCAGAACTTCTACGGCGCTCACAAAAGCTAACTTGCAGGAACCAGCTGAATCACAGAAGCTCAATGAAAACAAAATTTATAGATAGGGTCAAGATTCAGACAGTCAGGCAGACAGTTAGTCAGACGGATGGCTAGGGTGGATGATGCATAGAGTTGAAAGAACGGTGTGGGAGGTAAGGAGAAGTGGATGAATCTGGATAATATCAGAGGAAATAGCAATGTTTCCGGTTTTGAGTGACACATCTTTGGGGATGTCATCCAATCTAATATGATCCTTTGTAAAGCGCTTCACACAGCAGACCTATCCAGAAGCACTCTCAACGTAACAGGCCCGTGAAAAGAGAAACATCCTCAAGCAGATGAATTTCCTGCCAGAATCCTGCCACGAATTCCAGACGGAAGGTGATTCCACATTGAGGGACCAACAATAGCAAAAGCTGATGCTGGGCTAATGAGGTTCGTGATCTAGGTACAAATAGATCAAGGCAGTCAGCAGAACGAAGAGGGCATTAAGGTTGGGCAGAGAACAGTCTACACATCAAGTCACAGAGGTATTGAGGTTCTACAGTGAGAGGAGGATTTTTGGTGAATTCGTATTAAAGCACCATGTCGTCGATGCCATGCGCTTGAACTGCAATGCACAGATCATGCAACGCACAACAACAAACATTGGTGATCGACTATAAAATGATGCAGAAAAACTGGAAGAGCTGGAAAAGAGGAAGACAGACCGGTTGTCGTGTTCGGAACAAAGACGAGGTTCTCCGGATCGGATCCGACAAAGTCTGCAACGTCTCGAACGGCCGTCATCCACATGTCATCCATTTTCCAGCGAAACCAATCGTCTGGCTGCTCCTCCATCTTGCGAATCAATCTGAATATCAATCCATTCAATCATTCAATCAATCATTCATTCATTCATTCAATCATTCAATCAATCATTCAATCATTCATTCAATCATTCATTCATTCAATCATTCATTCAATCATTCATTCATTCAAGCATTCATTCATTCAATCAATCAATCCATTCAATCATTATACACATTTATATAGCGCATCTTCTACGTTACTACTCAGAAGCGCTCCCGACTCCTACTCATACGATGGGGCCAATAACAGAGAACGCACGAATACTGTCTTAGAGCAGTTGTTCATGCTTGGGGAATGAGGAGTTCACCCTGAGTGAATTACGTAGAACTTCACCAGCATGTTTGACTAAGTATTTGCAGAAAGTTAATGATTGATTGATTGATTCTTCATGTAATTAGGGCGACCCTGTTAGCGGAACCTTACGTTCCTTTGGGCTTACCCCTTTGACATCAATATCATGTGACATTTTCAATTACTGTTTGTTTGTGCTATACTGTATGTATACATCAGTGGTTTTCAACCTTTTTCTAGTGACGGAACCCTTCTCAAGCACTCATTTGCTCGCGGAACCCTCCGCATTTCACCTGTTCAGTGCACGAAGAAATGCATGCAGTTGTCACTTGTAAGAATTTTTAATATTTGGTTTTAAACAGTTCAAGACCTTTAATGTGCGTTATTTGCACTTCCGGTGCAGTATCAGCCTTACAAATATATGCCTTATAATTCTATGGAGTCTACGATTATACCAGTGCACAAAGCACTGTCAGGGAACAGCTACATTTCACCAACTATCAAATTAATAAAATATTGAAAATGGATATACGATGCATTCTAGATCAGTGCAATGACCAGTTCTTGTTATGTTATAAAACCTTCTTCAAGGTTATTGCGAAATTTGTGCCTGGTTATTTATTGCGGGGCAGAGGGACCTCAGCATACATGGGAATTTCAGCGTCGTTTGAAGGCAAGTGCATGCCAAGCCGGTTACACCCCTCACTTGAACTAGTGCCTATAGCTGTCAAAATAATCGACTGTCTGATTCTTGTTTGGCAATGTTTTCTTATGTGATCTTTTAATAGAAAAAAGCGGGTAGGCCTATAATAGGTTAAAAATTCGTCCTGCATGCTTAGGCTTTACATATGCAAAACTGAACGAAAAGGAAAAGCCACTATTTTTCAATGTTAACTGATCAAAAGAAGAATTAACCAAACAGTCGTTGACCAACTGTACACTCTCCAGTGTTCAGAAGATTCTAATGGTGAAGAAATTGTTAAAACAATAGAGTTTCCACTTGAATAGTTCAAAAAACAATTATAAAAATTGTGTCTGAACGACAGTTGAAGACGCTGGGTATCTAGTATTCCAGTTGGTATATAGCCTACGTTTCTTTTAAATAGCAAGACTAATGCGCAGATTCACTCATGGGGTCATCATTAGCCTATATATGGCCTATGGCCTATGCTGTAGAGCAACATATAGAAACAGTAACAAAGATAGCCTATTTAAGCAAGAATGACTTAAAGCATTGAAATAATTCGCCTGACTGTTAATGCTTTTATGATTTCAGTTGATGTTATAAAGTTTTATATAAAACTGCCGCGGAACCCCTGGCCGACGCCCGCGGAACCCTGGGGTTCCGCGGAACCCCGGTTGAAAATCACTGGTATACATATACAATTATACATGGTTACGATGATCAATAAAGTATTTGATTGATTGATTGATTGATTGATTGAAGTAAAAGGTTACTTGGGGTCAGACCTGATCCATGTGGAGTCTGGGTGTGTAGTGAGGAATAAAACTGTGGGTTCTCTACAAAGTCTAAAGTTGAACCCCCTAGGCCCTCGGAATTCTCACCCTGGGCTAAATTGAACCTTAAATTAAAGAAAGTTTACCTTAGCAATGTGAGACCAAATAGAAATGACAGCGAAAACACATAGAAATAAACATGCAAATAAATATACATTAAAATGCATTTACATTAAAAGGAATATAAATTTAATTAAATATGCATTAAAATAAATATACATTAAAATAAATACATATTAAAAGATATGTACATTACAATAAGTATACTATGCATTACACGTTAAAATAAATAAACAATTAAAATAAATATACATTTAAATACATGCACAAATACATACATATAAACACACGTACATGCAAACAAATACAATTACAGAGAATATATATATATATATATATAAATGAAACTTAAATATATTACCCGATCCTATAGTCGATGACCTTCCGTGGGGCGTTTCCATAGGAACCCTGATTGAGAAATGTCTTGCTACTGTCAATCATGAATTCCTTCTTCATCAGATCTTTGCCGAACGCAGCCATCTTTCACAACTAGAGACAATAAATTGCCTAGTACGAGATCTGAAACAGAGAATTCGTATTTTGTCAAATCCAATGAATTACCTTATTTACTGCATTCACTAATATATTCAATAATTTTCAAACGTAAACTCTTGCATAGTTCGTACGTTTATGTATCCCGTGAAATAACACTACATGCCATAACACACTTCTCTGTATTTGATCAACCGTTACTAGAATTTATTAACCTGCTGCACACAATCACAATAGCAGCAATGTCTCCCTGGTAATGCTCTGTTCTACTTAGCTGATCTGTCTCCGACATAGCCTCCCATTGAGCTTTGCGCTTTTCAGCCAAGGGGGGCTCCTGGTCCCTTGGGGCCGCTCCTTCGTCAGAGAGCGCTCGTTGAGCCTCAACAATTTGGAATGGGCTCCCGCTCGTGATGTGCATACTACCCTGGAATAATTTGCCTGCTTAACATCAGTTGCTCAAGACCCTTCTCTTTATCCGTGGCTGCGTTGTCAGTGCCTCTGAGTAGACTTCAGGAAGGGCGCTATATAAATTCGCAGAATAATGAAAGGATGAAAATATTGCCACCCTCACTCAGATTACTAACCGGCTACGTAGTGCTGTAGTGACGGTATAGGCGTCGTGTAATCACCTAAGCAATTTTTTCTCTATAATACTCCAATGCAGACCTACTTACCTCCAGAAAATAAAGATTTTTTAAATATTGCACAGTGTAAGACTAGTCTACAACTGGGCAGATTACAACTGTTATGACTACACAGTAAAAATACACCCTCTCAATATCTCGGAAAAATAACCTGTATGTTGCAGACTAAGTTCTGTAGTGTGTACTCCCATCAAACTTACCACTAACTGCAGCACTGCGGCTATGACCAGAAAAGTAGAGCAAACGAAACACAGATAATATCGCGTGTCAAGCGACAGAAACAATAAAATCCATTCAAGGCTAAAGTTTTCGCATAACCTTTATTCACGAAATTGTCCAAGGACAAGCAAAGTGGACTTTTGGAGCTCTTTTACATTATAAAACAACTTTCGCGAACCATCCCCCCAGGGCCTCACCCATAACCACGGACGACATATATATTTGATACTCTTCCTATTGATACGTGCGGGTTAGCGACATCTTTCTGTAGACTATAAACACTTTCAAAACTTGATGAATTCCAGTATTTCTAGACTCTTCAAATTGTATTATTAATTTATTATTATTACTATTATTATTAAACTGTCATTTTGTAACGCGCCTAAGCAAAAGGAATCTTGCATTTACATAGTTTGGTTACACAGTCAAGCATTCGTCGCCAAAAACTAGGCCTATATTTAGAGGCATGGTACGGTATTGGCATCAGTATTTTCTTAGCTGAAATATTGGCCTGATAACTCAGTATAAATTACCAAAAATAGCCTACGTCGACTCCCGGACCCCCGATCCTGCCGTAATCAGAATATGTGACTGGTTTGAAAGTGAGTCTAGCCCATCCGCCATTTGCAGAGATGGCCATAACGACCAATCACAGACGATTTCTCATACGATTTCTCATATCAACCAATCACATGCGTTTTCTCATGCAGCTTTATACTTCAAGCGATTTTTTCACGCCGACCAATCACAAGCCAGCTTCTGCCGAATGATACTTTTCAAAATGGCGTTGTTGATCAACAGACAACAGTACGAGTCGACTTACCATTTATTACAGCCTAATAAAGTGCTAATAAAATTATTAGCGGTGCGTGACACAGAATCTGGTCACAAGGCGGCAATAGGCCTACTTAAATTCAACCATCAAAAAATGATACCTGCCAGCCAGACGACCATAGGCTAAAATCGCTAAATAAACACAACTTTATCATGTTTGTTTGTTGTTTTGGTTGATGAAAAAAAGTAATAAATAAAATAAATAATATTATTCGGTCAGTTAAAAGTTTTTGAAGCACAAAAATTAATAATAGTAGAGACGGCACAATCATGGCCTCGTGACACAAACTGCTAGAGCACCGCGTCTGACATGTGCACAATTGAAATGCCAAAATAATGTATTGACGCTGGAAACATAGCCTACTTCAAATTTTGATACATTTGTCTCAAATAAAGCTATTTTAAATTTAATTTTCACTGCAATCATAACTGGGCTCATTAATATTATTGTCGTATAGCCTACAGTAAGGATGCTTCGCCAGTTCACTTAGCAGATTTACAGCCTATAACTTTATCCCTGCTAAGTTAGCAGGTATAAATTTAAGTTATAGGCTATAAATCTTCTTATATGATTTCGTTGACGCAAAGGTGATCACGTTATCGTTATCGTCTGATCGCAGTTTGAACTCTGAATTGAGACCACAGGCTCTTGCTATGCATACACAGTTTTGCACACACAAACTTAGCCTGAGTATAGTTGTTCTCAAGTTGTGCGAATGTGCATCTGCAAAGACAGACACAGTCAGATACACGCACACACACACACACACACACACACACACACACACACACACACACACACACACCACACACGTCTACCTTCCGACTATTGCGTATTGTCATGTCAATTAGTAAAGTCACGAAGCTGTCAAAGCCCAACATATAACAGGAGTCTAGGCGGTAGGCTTCATTTGGACTTCGTGTGGTCTTATAGGGACAATAATTAGTTAAACTGATACGAAATTGATAGTCAGACTGGGTTTCGCTTACAACTCGCTTGAAGCAAACAAACGCAGTTTCGTGTTTATTTAAAAGTGAAGTGTCTTCCTTTGTCCAGAGTGAGTATAAGTTTCATCCTTTACACACGAAAAATACGATATCAAATGCTTCAGAATGTGAACAAATGTTTCGTCATTCGAATGCATGCGGTTTCAGAGCCTTTCTTGGGACGGACATACATGCACACACAGAACAATAACAAACGTAGATTTATAGTATAAAATTATAGGCATAATTATAATAATCATCATTCCTACAATTTTGCGTAATGTACGTGTTCGCACGGTTATTTGACAGGCTAATTTTTATGTACTTTTAGAAGTTTCAACTTCAGACGAAAGTCTGCAATTGGACGCACATAGCAAAGGGCTTTGAAATATCACCAGGAGAGGGTTGCAGAATCCATCGTTGTCGTATCGAGTCATTGAAGTGCATCAGATAAACAGTGCATCGGGTGAGCAGCCGAAAACGATGGATCTGTGTCCGGGGCTTTTATGGTCAACGTTGTGGTTCTTCGGACTGCTACTCATCGGCTGGCCAATCGGTTTCCTGCTGTCATGGGTTTACCTGATGATGATACCGTGGTCGGTTTGTATCGAACCGTGCAAGGGCCTCTGCGAGAGTGTACTCGCAATTGTTCAGTTTCCGGTTTACTTTGCCGAGAACATGGTGAAAATGAAGCCTTGTTGCAGTGGTGATTAACAACTCCATTCTATAGGATCGTGGTCAGAACCTCATACTTCATCCGATCGACCAGAATATTGCAATTTCTATGGATCTGGTATTGCTGATATTGGAGGTCGAACATACTTAGGCTAGATACAATGGAGTTCAGAGAACAGCGGGGTTAAATAACAATATTTTGCCGCCGATATAGCGGATTATATATATATATATATATATATATATATATATATATCGTTGTTTCACCATTTCATATATAACTTGTGAAGATTTCATTTTTCATAGAATTGAAAATATAATTAACTTGGTAATGTTTCATCACATGTTTCATAGTTTCATATAATTAATATATATACGAAGCCTACATCAGGTCAACCACCGTATCAAAAAAATAAAATCATCGACGGTGATAGGCCTGATTAATGCATTATTCGGAAGTTCATCTGGCTCTTAGAAACTTATTGAAGAGAAAAAACTGTCATGAAAGTGGAGGTTGCTGGACACTGAAACTCTTCAGCAACACAAGTCATTAATGATTATATAGACCCTAAACTATATGGTAATCATTTAATCTGTCGTATAAAACGGTATAAACTTTAATGTTTGTATAACAGTTTCTATCAGACAGCGCCGAGCCTTTTCTGTTGTGGGTCCCTCTATCTGGAATGGCCTCCCACTAACCTGCGACTTATGCCTAGGTTAAATTTCCCTGCATTTTTTAAGCATCTCAAATCCTATTTTTTAGCCGTGGCTGGGCTGGGAGCGCCTCTGAGCAGGTTTCTTGAAGAGGCGCTATATAAATTCTCGAAATGAATGAATCTACGAGTTTGTTAAGGTTAAAAACGATCATTTTATCAGGTAAAATTAAATATTTATTCCGCATGTACTATTATATATATATATGATAAAATTTTATATATATATATATATATATATATATATATATATATATATATATATATATAGGCAGAAAATGTAGCTGTGCACATCCCTTGCTTTCGGTACTTAGCCTATAGACAGCACTTGACGTTTAGGTTTCAATGACAATCAGTTCAAAGTCTGTAGTCGATTGCAATTAGCAAACAGCGAGTGACTTGTCTCTCTTGCATATGTTATCTTTTGAATGTGAAATATGATGTTGAGTTGTTATCATGCTAATATTATTATATAGGCATAGAATTATAGCCTGCTGTATGAAATGGCGTAATTGCAGTATCGGGGACCGAAGCATGAATTAATTATGCCAATCTCTGTTTTCTCACTTGTCGCCTTTTCCTCTGAATTGTTGAAAACCTGTATGAATCTCATGGGGGGGTACGAACCTCATGGGGGCACGTCCATTTTCTCCGCCAGAATAGCTGGTGAGAAATGTGGAAATTTTTTAATGAGGGCATGACTGGATTTGCCCCCTCTCCATCTGTTCCCAGTTACTATTAGCACGCATTCGTAAACTGACGTCGCTATAACGACTAGAGAGCTATCATGGTACGGGATTGGCATATGTAATGTAATCGCAAATTTATATAGCGGCTGTGTTATGGCTTCGACCCTGAGGGTGATATCCTTCACCACCGCAATGTAAATGTAGGCCTTAGCAACAATATTTTCTTAGCGGATATATTGGCCTGATAACACAGTATAAATTACCAACAATAGCGTATACGTCGACCCCGGTCCTGCTGTAATCAGAAAGTGTGACTGATTTGAAAGTGAGACTATATCCCATCCGCCATTTGCAGAGATGGCCATAACGACCAATCACAGATGATTTCTCATACCGACCAATCACAGATGATTTCTCATACCGACCAATGACAGGCGTATTCCCATACTTAATCCTCCAAGCGATTTCTCACACCGACCAATCACAGACGATTTCTCATACCGACCAATCACAGACCATGCAGCATCTGACGAAGGATAGTTTTCAAAATGGCGCTGTTGATCAACATGTAGGCAGCTATGTCAGTCGACGCACCGTTTGCTATTTATACTGTGCTAATAATAGCGGTGCATGACACAGAGTGTGGTCACAATTAAGGCAGCAATACTTAAATTTAACGCTAAAAAATGATATATACACCGTGGTTCAAAAAAAACTAAGCCAAATTGTTTTGCATATATCTCTAATACCTGATGACATATCACGCTAAAATTTTCCAAATATTTAGATAATTGGACCAAGAATATGATTCCAAAATTTCATGAGATAAAGTTGAACGGATAAAAAGATATGTATCTTTCAACTTCATATGCGGAAATATCAGTTTACAAGCAATTTTCTGTTATATTCGGTAAAATGTAAGCCAAACTGTTTTTCTTACATCTCTAATGTTTCACGATTAATCATACTAAAATTTTCCCAATATTTAGATAATTAAACCAAGAATAGGATTCCAAAATATCATGTCATAAATTTGAACGGATAGAAAGATATGGATATTTCAACTTCATCTCCCGAAATATCAGTTTCCAGCAAGTCTGTTATGGTATTCGTTGTGGTTTCGGCGCTTGGTCGTTCCCATTAATTTTAATCTTCATTGATCCCGGAGTAAAAATTAATGGAACCTATTATCGCGACTATCTGCTGTCACATCTTCTACCTGTAATCAGAAATCCAGTCCCAGACTGGCCCAGCCCACAGAGCCTAGGAAGCCATCGAAATGCTGACAAGAGTGACGCCAGACTTCATTTCTCCCACATTATGGCCTCTGAACAGCCAAATTTGAATCCTGTCGACTATAAACTGTGGAGTGTGATGCAAGATCGAGTCTACCAGACAACAATCCATGATACAAACGATCTGAAGCAATGCTTGTTTGAAGTGTGGGATCGCCTGGACCAGAGGATAATCGACGATGCTGTTGCGCAATGGCGCCAGCGCCTCCAGGCTTGTGTGCAAGCAGCAGGAGGAGGACATTTTGAGCATCTTATTTAATTCAATAATCAAACCATGCTGTTGGAATAATATTGGTGGTTCAATTCTCTACATATCTGGAAAATCTTAGACTGATTAATCATCAGGCATTAGAGATATAAGGAAAACAGTTTGACTTACATTTCATTGAATCTAACAGAAAACCGCTTGTAAACTGATATTTCCGCATATGAAGTTGAAAGGTACATATCTTTTTATCCGTTCAACTTTATCTCTTGAAATTTTGGAATCATATTCTTGGTCCAATACTCTAAATATTTGGAAAATTTTAGCGTGATATGTCATCAGGTATTAGAGATATATGCAAAACAATTTGGCTTAGTTTTTTTTGAACCACGGTGTATATGCGAGCCAGACGACCATAGACTAAATAAACACAAATTTATAATGAGTTAAAGGTTTGAAACACAAATATTAGAGACGGCAAAAACTTGGCAAAAACTTGGCCACTGATTAGAGTCTAACACAAATGAAATGCCAGTGCATTGACGCTGGAAACGTTCTTTAAATTTTGATGCATTTGCCTAAAATAAAAATAATTTAATCTAAATTTCACTGCAATCATAAATTGGTTCTTGTCGGATAGCCTACAGTAAAGATCGGTGCTTTGCCCGTTCACTTTGCAGGTAAAACGCTATCGGCTACAAATCTTCTTATCAGATTTCGCTGCCGCAGACGTGATAACGTTATCGTTTGATCGCAGTTTGACCTATGAAGTGAGGCGTAGCAGAGGAGACCACATGCAGGCTCAGTTTTAAGTTTGCACACACACACAAACTTAGCTTAGGTGTTGTATTCAAGCTGAGCATCTGCAAGGACAGACAGTCAGATAGGCACACACCCACAAAAACACCCACACCCACACCGGCCTACCTTCCACTGATGCGTGTTTTCATGTCAATTAGTACAGTCACAAAGCTGTCAAGGCCCAGCATATAACAGGAGTCCATGCGGTAAGCTTCATTTTGGACTTCGTGTGGTCTTATAGGGACAATAATTAGTTAAGCTGATACGAAATTGATAGCCAGTCTGGGTTTCGCTTACAACTCGATTGAAGCAAACAAACGTAGTTTCGTGTTTATTTAAAACTGAAGTGTCTTCCTTTGCGCAGTGTGAGTATAAGTTTCATCTTTACACACGAAAAATACAAAATCAATTGCTTCAGATCTTGGGACGCAGTCTTACATAAATTGATGCACCACCTAGCCTGCTATAGCCTATGATATAATATTATGTGCTACCTGGTATTCTCGAAAGGCCCATCATGGGCGGAGTTTGGTTTCTGTAATTTGTTGTGGCTGAAACTCGGTCCGGAACGAGCGGCGCCGAAATTTTTTTTCTCGGGCCCAAAAAAGTTAATGACCTTTTTAGTCATTCGTAACTTTCGCGTTCGCGTCCGTGAACAGAACCATTTTCCCCCGAAAATTTCTAAGCCTGCGCCTTCTTGAGGGGGGCTAAGTCCGAGAAAAATTGCCATTTACACGGTTTAAAAAATGACTCTATGTCTTCTTGGGGGCTTACTCTGCTTAGCCCCCTAGCCCCTGATAAACTCCGATCATACCTAGGCCTAACCACATAACCGGTACTAGGGTTGTGTGCCACCTAAACTGCTACAAACTATTTAGCAGTAATTAATTGAATAAGTGTGTTTATTTGACAATTATAGTTTCCCGGCTTCTGCGAAATAAAGTCTATGATGTTGATATTTTCCCAGCGTGCCATGGTAAACGCTATGATAGTTCAATAGAGCTGGCAAACTACCTATGTATTGCATACGCCACGGCATTTAGAACAGTACTGTTATTGTTTTCAATCTATTATGAATCAAACTGAGTGATATATCGTGATTATAATAATTATTAATCCTACAATTACTTGCGTAACGTGTTCGCACGATAATTTCATAATTAAACTATACTAATTCCTATGTACTTTTAGACGTTTCGACTTCTGACGCGCATAGCAAAGGGTTTTGAAATAGGCCTATCACCAGAAAAGTGTTGCAGAATCATACATCGTTGTCGAATTGAGTCATTGAAGAGCATCTGGTGATCAACCGAAGATGGGTCTTTGTCCGGGGCTTTTATGGTCAACGTTGTGGTTCTTCGGATTGCTGTTTGTCGGATGGCCAGTCGGTTTCTTTCTTTCATGGGTCTACCTGATTATGATACCGTGGTCGGCGTGTATCGAACCGTGCAAGGGTCTCTGCGAGAGTGTGCTCAGAGTCGTTCAGTTTCCTGTTTACTTTGCCGAGAACATGATGAAAATGAAGCCTTGTTGCAGCGGTGATTAACAACTCCATCCTACAGGATCGTGGTCAGAACCTCGTACCTCATCAGGTCAACCATGCAGAATATTGCACTTTCAATGGATCTGATATAATTGGAGTTCAGAGAAAAACTGGGTCAAATAATTATGCTGCCGATTTAGTTGTTTCAACATTTCATAGCTCGTGAAGATTCATTTTTCGAATAATTTTTTTATAGAATTTGATACACAGTTGACTTGTTAAGGTGCCATCCCAAGTTTCATATATAGAACCGTATAGGGTTACATCAGGTCAACCACCCTAAATAATAATCGATGGCGATAGGCCTATAATTAGTGCATTATTCGGAAGTAGACGATATGGTATATGCGGCCTAACTCTTAGAAACTTATTTAAGAAAAAAACTATCATGAAAGTGGAGATTGCTGGGCACTGAAGCTCTTGAGCAACACAAAATAATCATAAAATGATTAGGCCCGATGATTAAGCCTCTTCAGTGAGCAGATGAGTAAAAATGCGAATAAAGATCAAAATGTCAAAAAAAACTGTACGACGGTTTGGGCTTGGCAATTCAGCGCTTTGAAATTCAGCGTTGATGTGTATGATTATATGTATAGGCTAATTAAAATCATAGATGTAAAAAACGATGAAAAGAAAATAAAAAACGGTAAAAAACGTCGTTTTTTTCGAAATAATAAAAAACGACAAAAAACGATAAAAAACGGAAACGGAAAATAATTTGCCTTTGTTTCATCTGAAATTTCATTTTCAGCTTACAAACCTTGCCTATTCAATTTTATTAAGAAACTGCAAATAACACAACTTTATTATTAGGCCAAAATAATTGGTATAGGCCTAAGTAACATTAATCTACCACAGTTATTTTTTCTTATAGCTTTCGTTTAATAAAAAATTCGGACAAATTAAAGGTATTGAAATCTTTTCAAATTTAAATTGTAGACATAAGTCCACATTATAAGTTTATGCATGCTGATCGAAATAACACAATTAAAATCTAACCAGAAGCAAAAACCACAGATGTCTACTAAATTATATATTGTACATTATTTTGTGCTAAAAATTGCTACTTATAAATATTAATAGTTATGCCCAAGAATTTTATATCAAAATAACTCTTACAAATTTCATTTCTTGTAGGGATCTACTACATGTATTTCTCCAAATTATGACTTAAACAATTACATAAAGACCCTATAGTTAGCTGCATCCTTGAGAGTACGGTGAAAACGTATGGAATATCAGACAAAAATTAAATTAAGAAAACTAATATTAGACAGTAAATAATTAAATAACGTTACATAAAAATCGAAAAAAACGATAAAAAACGATGGGAAAAATAAAAAACGAAAAAAACCGACTTTTTTGGGAGAGAATAAAAAACGAAAAAAAGTTTTTTACAACTATGATTAAAATTGTGCAAAGTTTTTCTATGCCAAAATGGCAATCAAATACTAAGCAGTTCGTGAAACTTCTAAGAAAGTAGATGCCTATAGGTCTAATAGCCTGGTGTACGCCTACTATATGCTGTTTCAAATATCAAATTTTCGCCATTTAAAAAATATCGTTACAACATTTTGGCGCTTGCAGGATGCTGCTGACGCACAGGATAATAATTTCGACTTTAGTTAAATATAGCCCAAATTTATTACGTACAGACTATTACCGTATTTAATTTGTTGCATAAACTCCAATGTTTGTAAAAGTTTGTTAACGCTTAAAACTTAAAACGATCACACTATTATATAGGCCGAAAATGTAGCTGTGCACCTCCCTTGCTTTCGGTACTTATAGACAGCACTTGATGTTTAGGTTTCAATGACAATCAGTTCAAAGTCCGTAGTCGATGAGTAATTAGCAAATAATGAGTGACTTGTCTTTCTTGCATTTTATCTTTTGCATATGAAATATGATGTTGAGTTGTTATCATATTAATATTATTATAGGCAGATGGCGTAATTGCAGTATCGGGGACCGAAACATGTATGCATATCTTTGGACAGCTTTTAATTACGGCACTTATCCTAACCCTAGCCGACCCTTACGATGTCTGAGCTGATCCTAACCGACACTCACGACACCTAATCTGACCATAACCGACACTCGTGGTTTCTGACACTCAGTAACGGCGCTAGCCCCCCCCTAAAAACGCCATTCCTTTTTTCAATGTAAAAATGAAATGTTTGCATGATTAGCCCCCATCCCCTAAAATCTTAAACGTAGACGTATGCACGAGGCTTGGAGGTTTGTCAGATAATTTGGCGGATATAAAAAGGACCATTTTCCAAGATTTCGACCAAATGACTAAAAAGGTCATCAGAAATTTTTACGGCTGAATGGAAAAATATCTTGAGAATTTTCGCCAAATGACTAAAAAAAAGGTCGTCAGAAATTTTGGCGACTGTAAACGAAAAATTTTCTCCCCGCAGATTCAGTCCCCACCCCCAAAACTGAAATCCTGGCGCCGCCACTGCCGACACTGAAAGTATGCCTATGACATATGCCTAGACGTTTTGTTTTTGCTTTGGCCTACTTCAGATAATATGAAAAGAGTCAGACGGAACAAAAACTCAAGCACAGGTCTGCAGCAGTCTTATTGTTTGTGCAGCTTGTGAAGTTTATACACTTGGGCCATTTACGCGGTGGTTAGTTCAATTGTACAAAACGTCTGGATTTCAATATATCCGCCACTCAATTAAAACACTGGCATGCACCTGAATGTTCTGTTGTCGCAAAAATCGACCGTTTTATCGAAATGAGACTCGAAATCCAGACGTTTTGAAAAGACCATATTATCTAGCAATCGAATCATTGTGGTGCGCGGTGGTGTAGTGGTGGGCTCGGTGCCCTGGAGCCGGGAGGCTACGGGTTCGAATCTACCTCAAGCCGCCCACGCGTAGGAACCCTGAGCAAGTTCCTCACTCGCTGTTGCTCGTGCGCTTCGGCATAAAACTCCGATTCAGTGTCCGCGCTGTAGTTGGGAGCGCCTCTGAGTAAAAAGCATGAAGCGCTCATACATAGAGTACACTATAGGACCTTGATAGAAGTCCACGATAAAAAAAACTACCCTAATTGTTTGACAAATCTAATGGCAAGCGATGGACGAAAGTTCGCCTCACTACGTCCATCTGGCGAACAAAACGACGGTTAGAATCGATTTCGTCTGTGCCTCGTTTACTGCAGTAATCTCGCCATAAATTTTCTCATTGAAAAATGATTGCGCTAAATAATGCAGGCTTCTTGCCTAAAACGCCTCTCGCATGTGCACGACGTCACGCCATTCGCTGGCAACTGGAGGTCATGACCCTTTGACGTAGTAAACGAATCGCGTTGTTTTGCGGAATATTTCAGCGTAATAATCGCCAAATTCTCCTTATAAACTCGTAAATAATTCACGGCAGTAATTAAGCTAGATTTCGGGCTTATGAAAACCCTAAAATCCTTCGCCAGCCGCGTATGGCGAGAGGGCAAAATGCGCTTCAGTAATACAGATCTCGCTCGAAGGCGTTCGCCGCGTGGCATGCAATATGGCGATCATATTTTCCAGCCATTATTACCGAGGCGGTGTAATGGATGAAAGTCAGCCAACACGCGATCCGGTCGTCAATAGAACGGAAAACGGGGACGGTTTATGAAACAGCGAGCCAAGAGACATGGCCGGTAATTATGGAAATTAATATAACATTATGAAACTGAATGCCAAGACCAACAGCCGTCTGGTAGGCACGACCACTGTGCGGCCCTATAATGTTCGGAGCAAATGTGCCGTTAATCGCAACATATCAGGACCTTTGAGTGTTTATTCGGATATAAAAACGCTGGAACGCGTCCAGATAATTAAGATGGCGGATCATTCATAATGGACGACGAATTAGAAGTGAAATTAGCCGATACAAACAGACGAGAGATGCTGCGTCCGTTTTGTGACATTGTGCGCATGCGCGTGACGTAATACGGAAATCTGACGTCAATGCAAATCTAAGCATCGGTCGATAGAAGCTCCGCGGTGAATGTACACTACAGTAAAACTCTAATATCTTTGCTACAGTGACTACACAATAATAATAATAATAAATAATTTATATTTCGTTTATTCAATAATCCGGTTGACAGACCGCAACCGATTAAGAAGCATATAGGCCTATATACTGTAACAGTTGTGCCACACGATAGATGAATGAGTTATACAATTCAAACGCAAAATCACAGAAAACTTAAATCATAAGAATGTCTGACCGCATGCAAAGACTTGGATATTTTCTCGCGATGTTCCCGAACATACAGAAGTTAGCTGCTGGAGTTGATGCTGGGATGCTTCGTAATGCAATGCTAAATGTCAATCACGTCCTGAGGAGCCTTTTCTCACCTCAGCTAAGACGGATGCCCACTGTGATATATGGTCAAGTTCAGAAAGAGTGGTGTCAATGCAAGAAGCTGGGGTCAACAAGTAGCTATCATCGGCATATTTAGGAAGACGGTTTCCACTGAATTTAGGTTTGAGACTGGAAATGGCTATGACAAAATCAGTAGCCTTGGTCCAAAGGTCAGAACCTTGCACAATAGGCCTACTATAGTACCATTGATGGTACAGAGCAGAGAGACTTCACCCCAAAATTGGTGCAGTGCTAGTTTGTGCTAATTTGTACTACTTATAAAAACGTAGCCTATAGCCTATAGCCTACAGATACACTTTCTTTGTTTTCTGGGCGCAGTCTCTATATACTCGATTAGTCTTCACAATTCCGATTACTCGGTTACTTTCAGCGAGTTTCCTGCGCGCCAACCTATAATCCAGTTGTTTGTCAGATATGATGATGTCCGTGTAAATTTGTTCGGAATGCCGTAAAGCGACCATCAGAACCAATAAGCCAGTCCCAAAGGGTTTGTGGCTCGAGTAACGGTTGCCCTAATGTAGTTTTCGTTAACTCTATACATCCCACTGAAGTCGCCGTGTCGGACACAATTTGCTGCGGGGTTTGCTGTTTCGTGACATCGCCAGACGAACAGACGGCGACTGAATTACGCTCGAACGGCCGCCATTGTCGAGTCGTTTATTGTTCAAATGTTTTCTCCGTCGCAAGCAGCGACGACATACGGGTCTTTCTTTCATCGACGCAACGCTTCAGTAATTAGTTCCAATCCGCAGATCTTCACGAAATATTATATATGCATGAATATATATATATATATATGCATTTGGATTTATAAGTATATATATATAAGCAATTAACTTGATCTGTAGGCTTTCAATCTGTATATAAGCTCCGTAAATTCGTGTATTTATATAATATATAAAAGCATTATATATATATATATTTATATATATAATGCTTTTGCTCTGTGGTTTCA
The DNA here is from genome assembly GCA_949752735.1 of Lumbricus terrestris. Lineage (NCBI taxonomy): Eukaryota > Metazoa > Annelida > Clitellata > Crassiclitellata > Lumbricidae > Lumbricus > Lumbricus terrestris. The sequence continues at coordinate 47,552,189 of OX457045.1, forward strand.
ACGGTTGCAACAATAATGGAAAATTGAACCTAGATTGGTCGTTCGAAAATTAATTAAAATCACGTTTGTATTTGATCATTTTATGTATATAACGAGACCCATGACTCTAATGCTGCTTGTTTGAGTTCTTCAGCGAATTGAATAAGGCGATCGCAATAATATTATAGGCAGTTAATTAGCTAATGGGTTCCTTAAATTGCTTTAGCGATGCCAAACAGGTGCCAGCAGTATTGTGCTTTTAAAAGACAACCACATCTATACAATGTGTCTATTTCTATTGTTTGTACACATCTGCTGCTGAAGTGTACATGCACTGTTTTATTTCGTCGATTATAAAACCACGTAATGTCATATGTTGTTATTGGTGTTGTTGGTATTGTCATTTATTGTTATCAGTGTTGTTGGTTACTATTTTTATAGCGCTCAACTGTTCGAAAGCATGAACTCTGCGTTATACATGTACTAGATGTGTTACCCGGCGTTGCCCGGGAAATTTAGGGTTTTAAACACTACTCCACTGTGGTACCCATAGTTGACCGCTAAATTTCGGGTTTTCGCCAACCCTCCTCCCCACCCTGCTTCCCCAAAAAGCCAAACGTGACCCGCCGCTGCGGGACGCTACGGAAATTATTACTGGGCGGGTATGACGTCATGCGGACTGTAGACTCTTTACTAAAGCGCTAGCGTGAACGATTATTCATTGAAATCTGTCTTAAAACGCTAATAACTCTGGTTTTAAATTGAATTAAAAGCTGAAAATAGTTGCGTTGACCTTATAATTTGGGTAAGAATCAATTGCAATTTTTTTAAACCGACGCTGTTTCATTTCCGAGCCTATTTTGTAACGAAGAGTCAACACACACACACACACACACATATGGAAGGACAAACTTTCAGACTTATAATATAAGATTTGCTCAATCAAGCAAGAATTTTATGTGTATAGCCTTGGTATGAGAATTGTAAAAAGGCAGCTGCATGCTATGGTAGTTCAGGCTTTGATCCACGTGTTGCTCGGGTGTAAAAAGAAGACTATACTCTGGGGGCGCGGAGGTGTCGTGAATATGTTCGTTGCCGTGCAGCCGGAGGATTACAGGTTCGAATCCACCTCATAAAAGCCGTCGCTATATATGGACCTTAATTGAGCAGGTCCTTCACTCGCAATTGCTCATGCTGCATGCACTTCGGCGTGAAACTCCGATGCAGTGCTCGCGCTATAGTCGGGAGCGTCTCTGAGTAGAGAGCTTGTATATATAGGGTGATATATAAATGGACAGATAAATAAAGAAATATACTATGTGGCCCCAATAAATCTCAGGGGATGGAACCTCTCAACCCCCGGTTATTCTTACCCTGTGTCGCCTATAGTAAATGTGGCGTCATAGGTCTACATTTAGGCTTGCAACAATATAGGCATAACTAGGGTTTTAAACAACAGCGGCATCTATAGCCTACGTGTCTGGATCATATAAGAAGTCAAAATTTAAGCAGAAAACAAATCGAGATTTTTCAAACTCTCTTTACACCGTATACCCCTTCAATGTGTATATTGTTTATTTTATTTCATTTCGTTGCATCGTTTTTCTCTTCAGTTTCGTTGTTTCTTTAAATGCTGTTTATACTTCAAGCATGACTCATGTTGCCGAATCATCCCATACATACAGCCGACTAATAAAGACCCCATAGTGACAAGCTGTTATTTATAATGCATAGATCTGTATATCGTTGAACTGCCCGAGGACAGAAACAACGCAAAGCTCGCATGTACATATAGAATAGCCGAAACATCTTAAGGCAAGCGCCTTACAACTGTGACAATTCGAGTATTGTATTACGCGAGGAAGGGGCGTCAACCCTCAGATCCCCCGTCCCTGCCAGCCATATTGCACCCTTTCTCAAGCTCACTTATAAATTACCTTTTGACTGACGACTTGTGGGGTCATAGGTCGAGCTCCTCGCGTGACCCCGGCCAACATCATGGCGATGCGTACAATCAAAACACCGCGCCGATCTGGCCGACACAAAACATCGTCGCCATTATCGGACTCAATGAACAGCCTGTTAAAGGACCTAAGTGGCCCATTGAGCGGCGCTTTTGGGCTGGTTTTGGGCTATTAACGCACCGCTAGAGATCCGCCGACCGACCGATCGAGCAGACGATCTTTTCACCGCCGCTAAAGATTAAAGACTTGGTGCGCATGCGCTGACGTCGTGACGTCTCTTTAAAAGGCTTAATTTAGTGCCGTCCTTTCTTTAAAAGGCTTAATTTAGTGCCGTCCTTATATACGCCGAACTATACTTCCGACGTATTAATAATTAAGTTTTCTTCATTATCTCTCTTGTAAAACTATCAAACACTAAAAACCCTTCGACCAAATTTCAAACAAAACTCCAGCTCTACAGAATAATATAGGCCTATCCTACACGCGCCCATATATCCGGCTATACTTGTGAAGAAAGCACGCGCTGGGTATATGCATGGGTAATAAATACGGTATACAGGGATACGTCCATTGCAGGGGCGAGATGGCACAAATGACGACTGATCGATATTTTCGTCGCCTTTGTGGCATAATTCTTTTGAGACGAGAGCAATTATTATTATTTCGGACATAATAATTTGAGGTTAATGGCGATAGCGGAATCGTCTGTTGCGAATTAATGCGCTATAAAATATGCGTCTAATGAAAGAAGACGTGATAAAGGATCTTTGTCGACAGGAGTCGTTATTATTGCAACGGAAAAGATTTGCTGCCTATATAAGTCGTGTATAAATTTAATATATGTAGCGTAGTTTAAAACGGATTATATTTTTATTTTATCATTCTATTATATTAAGGCTTAGGATTTTAACGATTAACCAATAGATTAATCGCAAAACTTATCGATTATTTGTCGATAACATATAGATCATAGATATAGATTATATACATATAGGCCTATAGATTACTTTTCGATTAATCTTTCTGCATGTACTTGTTTCATGAGCGGTTAGAGGTCCTTTCCGGAGTAAACTACATTGTAAACAACAATGGTAAACAATGATGGTAAACAATTATTGTAAACAACGATGAGAAACAACAATGGTAAAAATGATGGTAAACAATTATGGTAAACAGCAATAGCAAACAACAATGGTAAACAATAATGGCAAACAATGATGGTAAACAATGATGGTCAACAATGATGGTAAACTACAATGGTTTGAGACCTTTGAGCGGAAAATTAAGCAATCTTTTTGCATTTGAGGTAAACACTGATGGAAAAATCCAAGATAGCGACATTGTGACAATCATGTGCTTGAGCGATAGTGAGTGTCCTTTCTTGCAAGTCTGGCTTGTTGCTGTTTAACGACATTGCCATTTCAAAGATGATTGGTGTCGCCCTCCAAACAAACACACAGACTTACTGAAATATATAAAAGATAATGATTTCTGGCAACGCTGCAGAAGACCGTAAAGCTTTGAAATTTTTTTGATTATGGTGGTGGTGTATGATGGTGATGGTGACAGTGATGGTGGTGATGGTGATGGCTGTATTGGTTGTGGTGGTGGTGCTGGTGGTGCTGCTGATGGTGGTGGTGATGGTGATGGTGGTGGTGTATGATGGTGATGGTGGTGGTGGTGACGACGACGACGACGACGACGACGACGACGACGACGACGACGACGACGACGACGACGACGACGACGACGACGACGACGACGACGACGACGACGACGACGACGACGACGACGACGACGACGACGACGACGACGACGACGACGACGACGACGACGACGACGACGACGACGACGACGACGACGACGACGACGACGACGACGACGATGATGATGATGATGATGATGATGATGATGATGATGATGATGATGATGATGATGATGATGATGATGATGATGATGATGATGATGATGATGATGATAATAGTGAGCTTATTGGCCTAACCTTCGTTTATAAATTTCAAGCTGAGACAGAACGCAGAATGATTACAGTTCCTGTATTATGTCAACAGATGACCACAAGTGATTACAGTCAGCAGACAGCAGAACACATAGCGTTCTACTATACTCAGTATCCCAACGACATCTGCCGATTGGAAGGTTGAATTTACCTTTGAGTGAGTATATATATATATATATATATACAGCGAGAAGTGATCCCGCATGTGTGCGTGTGTGCGTGCGTGCATGCGCTCATCGTGCCAGCGTGTTGGTCATAAAGCCAGCACTCCAAAGCAGTTTCATGCTATTCGTGTGTTAACGTATACATACAACTTCTAATGTATCTGTAATAATTAGGGCTGTTGATTTAATCGCGTTAACGCGTGCGATTAACGCGTTAAAAAAATTTGCGATTAAAATTTTTAACGCATTAATCGCATGCGTTAATTTGATGTTGCTAAAATTGAATCAGAGGCAGTAAAACTCGTTTTAAACGGAAGGCTCAAACTTGAAACTAGTGATACATTCTTTGGCAAATATTCCAAAAAAGAATTTTAGTATTATTGTAGCAATTTGTCGCTCAATTATCGCTTGCATGCGAACCAAAACATGCATTTAACATGAACCGTCGACATCGGCCGCATCGCATCGTCCACTAAGGTTGTTTTCTCACCCCGTCAGACTACGTTGGGTGAACTCCAGGAGATGACCAATGGATTTCAGGTTTCAATTGATAAATGTTTACAGAAGGACAACTGAGACGAGGTTTGGCAAGAACCGCTACCTCTTGTGAAAAATATTGTGACTAGATAATGAGGTTCAATAGTTAGACCTAGACCTACTATTGTTAATTAATAAGAGTATCCCTTGACCTTACCAATGTAAATAAACTGGTCTGCCAATAGGTTACAGTTGGCTGAATAAATAATTAATTTTGAGTCAGAAAACGGTTGTCTAGTTTTCACATGTAGGCCTATATCGTTTTAATTAAATGTAGCTTAAATGAAAAAATTAACGAATTTTGAGCAGTTGACTAATCTGAACAGTGTTTCAATTCTGTCTGTCATACAAAACTGTTCAATAAGTTAAATGCAGAAATTCAATAGGCCTAAGCCAAAGGTTATTGAATATGTTTGCAATAGAAAGAATGCATTCAGTCGTTGAAATTTTATGCTTCAAGGGTCCTTATAAAATAGTAAGATTAACATATTTGAAGGAAATGTAGGCTATTGCGATTAATTTGCAGTTAATTGCGATTAACAAAATTAATCGCGCGATTAATTTTGATTAAAATGTTTAATCGAACAACAGCCCTACTATATAATATATATATAGTAAGTAAACAGAGCTATGTCAGGCAATGTGAAAAACGTCGATTAATATTGCGTTAATATTGCGTTAATTTGCGATTAAAAATTTTAATCGTGCGATTAACGCGATTAAAATTTTTAATCGAACGACAGCTCTAGTAATAATTATTTCGGACATTATAAGTCCATAAAGAAATGATTGTGTATTTCGATGCTGCATGCATGCTACATTTATATCTATACAGCAGCTGCATAAAGAATAGCTGAAGGTCAATCATGGGGTCAACTTGGTTCGCATGTCACTTGTAGACAGGCAAGGGTTTCGTACACCTGCCGAACAGGTTCGCCATCGAAACTATGGACAGCGCCCCTGCGATTTTCATGACCTTTGCTGTCAAATGTGGCGGAGACATTTGGAGAGGTTTAGGGTCCATTCAACCTTCTATTCGGCAGATGACGCTGGTAAACTGAGCAGCGTAGGACGTTATGGATGCATTGCATGACTGCCACAAGTGCCACATAGTTAAATCTGACTCCTGTTATTATTAAAATCTTCATCGTCGTCGTCATCATCATCATCATCATCATCATCTTCATCATCATCTTCGTCATCATCATCATCATCATCATCATCATCATCATCATCATCATCACCATCACCATCACCATCACCATCACCATCATCATCAATCATCATCATCATCATCATCATCATCATCATCATCATCATCATCATCATCATCATCATCATCATTTGGAACAACTCCGTATACCCTAAAACATTACAAACAGAGCCGTTTTAAGGCATAGGCACGCGAGGCACGTGCCTAGGGCCCCGCGCCACAGGGGGGCCCCGCGGCGACCCAAAATGATACATTGCATAACAAATTGGCAACATGTTATACGAACTTTAACGTGTGCTAAGCTTGAATAAGTTAAATTTATTTTACACTTGTAATAAAAAAAATTGCTGTGCTCTAGCTGTGCCAGCATTATTATAGGCCTAGGTCCTTCTACCAATATTAACAAACGTAACAAAATGACACACATGCACAATGCACATAGAAGGCATGAATAGAGTACCGGTACTCTATATCTGAGACTGAGAGTTTGAGGCGGAAATCGGGTTACGTTCAGTGTTTAATCTAAGCATCTCCCAGTGTGGAAGGAACTTCACCCAGAAATGACTACCCAAAACATCTGACCAAATTATAAGTTTGAATTGCTGCTTACATTATTGTATAATACACGAACTCTAGTAATATACCGTGATATTATTTACTATTTATGATATTATGACGATAAAATCTATTAATATAATAATATGATACAATCATATTACAATGACCATAATTTACTGATGATATTTGTACAAGTACTATTTTTACAACTAATTTTAGCCTTTTTAGTGCTACCTTTCAAATTTAAAACTGTCGAAATTTCAAAATGTTTCGGTACTTGAACACTTAGTAAAACAGCATCATTACTACATGGCTTCCAGATTTTGCCGGTTCTTCCTTGGTTTGTGGCAATTCCGAGAACTGTAGGCCTATCCTGGTCAACAATGCAAGCCCTTTTTGAGCAACGCGCGTTAATAAACCGATTCCAATGCAAGAAAGTAGGTCTTATATAATTATACATCTGTCTGCAGTTATTCGTTAGGTTATACTGTAATGGTGAACTTGATACGTCAAGAAATTATTATTGTAATAATAATTATATATTGAAACTTTCAACCACTCTTGTAATCAGCACTGAAATAATAATCTGTAATTTTGCTTAGATCGCAGTTTACAATGCTGCTTGTATCATTACAATGTGGAAACTGAATCAGGAATTATTATAATTGCAAGAACAATCATTGAAACCTTAGACTAGGCTACTCACGTCAGCACTGCAAATGTTGAGCAATTTTGTTAAAATGGCAGCTTAAAATGCAATGTGAAAATTCAACAATTTCTGACTGCATGCAGGGACACATTCCTTTCCCATAGCCCGCTACATGTCTCAGCAATCGACCGACAATTACTTGTTCTCCGTCCCCAGAAACCTTGATTTAGTTACAGTAGATTAGACTCGTGGATATGTTTAGGATTAGGGTTTGTGCCTAGGGCCCCAAAACTCCTTAAAACGGCCCTGATTACAAATGCCAAATGTCTTCATTATGTGATTACACCTTATTATTTCACCACTGCAGTCATCGACTGCAATATACTGCATGCAAACCCAGACAATTTAAAACTAATCGTTCTGCCACAGTATAGTATCTCCTCCTACTAGACGTGATGTGCATGCCCCATACGTAGCTACAAACCCATGCATCAAACCGTCGTAAACGCGCACCCTCTCCGGGCACATAATACATCAAAATCATCATTATTTTTTCAAAACCCCTAAAGACCCATTACACATGACTAACGTCGCCCCCCAGACACAGCCTTGTATTCATCCACCGCCGTGACATGGCGTCCTCAACTCGTATACATACACCGAACGTGTATATACCAACATTGCCTTTTGTACGACATGCAAACTCATGACTTATAATTATAATTATCGGTAACAGGCAGATGTGTATACACTCGTATTTTTCTGACTTATACGTCTGTATACACTGTATAAGTCGACGGTGTATACCGCGTACATAACTGGCGTGTCTCCGCTTTAAACGATCGCTTTATGAAGGCCTTTAACTTTCGCAAAGCGGGTCGACAATGGTCGCATTGTCGGAGATTGACGAAGTCGCTTTAAGGGAGACCGCGGCGTTCGACTTCTTACAATATGACAAGGTTGTCTAGATAAGTATACAATCATACATGGGGTGTTTCTCTGCCTTTTGTATCCTCAGGGCACTATATCAAAAGCCATGTGCACCGTTTAGGATATTATATATAGAGAAATATATATATGGAGTTTATATATATATATAATTTATATATATATAACTTTATTACAGTTCACTATTATTATTGAATAGACGGTCCTGCTTGCATTAATATAATATCCCATATACATGTATATTTGAACGTTTGGTATATTAAGCATATAGATGTACTTTGTAAGATATATACACATAATTATATATACGAACATGTATTTATATATATATGTATGTATATATATATGAGTGTACATATATATATATATATTATGTGGGCACGTATAAGTATATGTAAATGGTGTATTATAGTATTAATTGAGCTGTTGGTATTGTAAAAGTGAATATACATTTCAGATATATAGAGAAACAGCGTGCTATGCATACATCGACCGAAAGCTATAAGTAAATATATATGGATATAGATGCATGGATATATATATATATATATATATATATATATATATATATATATATATATATATATATGCATGGACGGTCGTTCGGCGACTGTTACCTGCAGTGCAGAGAGGAGTTGTATAGGGTAGGAAGATGAGGAGGAGGAGGTATGTTGTTAATTAGTACCCAGCAGTTGGTCGCACCCACATCGCATACCTGTCACCTGTACGTCACCTCTCCAGGGGAGGTGCCAACTCACACACAAATATATATATATATATATATATATATAATATGTATATAAATTATGCACCATAGATATATGTGTATATGGTGCGACAGTATGTGCATGTGTGTGTGTGTGTGTGTGTGTGTGTGTGTGTGTGTGTGTGTGTGTGTGTAGGCTAGGAAATTTTTAGCGAAAATCTAAATTTCGCGGGTGGCGTACCGGTGGAGGTCGGAGTGTGGTGGAGTGCTGTGGTGGGAGGTGTGGTGGTGGGGTAGAGAGGTGGGGGTGGAAGAAGACATTTTTCCCGAAAACCCAAATTTCACGGATGGCGTACCGGTGGAGGTCGGAGTGTGGTGGGGTGTGGTGGGGGTTGGGGTAGGGGTGGTGGAAGAAAAAATTTCGGGAATGAGGGAAGGATAGAGGGAGGGAGATAGGGAGGGGAGGGATGGATTGACCGGGAACAGCCGAATCCTAAAATTCCCGGGCAACCCCGAGTAACCCAGCTAGTATTATATACAACTTCAAATTCTGACTTCTTCATGGCATACCGCGCATTTACACAGGCAAGTATATATGTGCGGGTTGTTCATGGCCAACGGTAATTGTCTGATGACGTCTGTAATTAACGATAACGTCTCATTAATCGCAACATATCCAATCAATCCTTTAGTGTGTGCGTCCCGATTTCTTGTGCGGGCCACCTGATTGGCTGACCCCGCCTTGACCCGATCTACTTTGCAAATAAGACCCGAGAGGGTTTTTGCGGGACACGGGACAGCGGCTGCAGCGGGG